>ONZH01026146.1:0-78608 GCA_900303285.1 Rhinella marina
TGCCCCCCACCTACAGGCCCTCTCTCCAAACAATTTACCCGGATAGGGGACGTCTAAGATATTGTACAGATTTTGTATGGTTCTTCTTTTATTTCCCTCCTGACCTGTTATAGGCAGAGCATGGACACGTCCCCTTAGCTGCAGTGGGAAAGACACTCCCCTGGCCAGAGCAAGCTCTTTTTCCGTTTTCCGTGGTCGAAAAATCCATGAAATATAAGGTCCCAAGATAGGGGACGTATACGGTATTAAACTGAGAAGAATCGATACCATACCGGTTGATGCGACAGTTTTTCCAAATCCATTCCGGCTGTTGTCACCACCACACACGCTAGCCCAGGGGGCACTCCTCTGGCTCTTCCAGCGAAACCTCCTTCCCCCCAGCCTGCCCCCCACCTACAGGCCCTCTCTACAAACAATTTACTTCTTTGTCCTATCTTTCTCTCTCTCTCCAAACAATTTTTCCGGATAGCTGCCATATACGGTATTAAACTGAGTAGTATACATAGAAGACATACCACACTTGATCAATCTCATAATTTACGACTGTACCGGTTGATGCTAAATTTTTAAGTTGGGGTCCTGCGTCGTCATTCTAACTACACCCGGCTGTTGTCACCACCACACACGCTAGCCCAGGGGGCACTCCTCTGGCTCTTCCAGTGAAACCTCCTTCCCCCCACCTACAGGCCCTCTCTCCAAACATTTTACCCGGATAGGGGACGTCTTAGATATTGTACAGATTTTTGTTTGGTTCTTCTTTTATTTCCCTCCTGACCTGTTATAGGCAGAGCATGGACACGTCCCCTTAGCTGCAGTGGGAAAGACACTCCCCTGGCCAGAGCAAGCTCTTTTTCCGTTTTCCGTGGTCGAAAAATCCATGAAATATAAGGTCCCAACATAGGGGACGTATACGGTATTAAACTGAGAAGAATCGATACCATACCGGTTGATGCGACAGTTTTTCCAAATCCATTCCGGCTGTTGTCACCACCACACATGCTAGCCCAGGGGGCACTCCTCTGGCTCTTCCAGCGAAACCTCCTTCCCCCCCACCTACAGGCCCTCTCTCCAAACAATTTACCCGGGTAGGGGACGTATTAGATATTGTACTGATTTTTTTTAGATCTTGAATTGCCTCCTGCGATAGACGGGAATCAAACCCGGTCAACTGCTTGGGAAGTAGCTATGCTCACCACTATACCACCAGCAGCCACAGCAACTGATAAGAACAGATACTAAACTTGATGTCAGCTGCAGTGCCAGCATGAGCAGTGGTGTCACCTGCAGGCGGTGATGGACCTTCGTTGCACCTAGTTGGGTGCTTCCCTAACATGTGATGGGTATTTGCATCACCTTTCTTGGTCTGGGTGAGCACAATTGCCATGAGGGTAACCACCAGGCTGTTGCCTGAGAATTTGGGGTAATGGTGGGATTAAGCAGCCTCAGAGGCATCCATGCATGCTGCCCCTGCTGTTTCCTGTTCATTTCCGTGGTGTTTCCATCATTTTCTGAGGTTTCCAGGTTTTCACCCAGCCTTCCCTAGGCAGAGCCCTGGTCACCTGCAAAAAATGCTCGAGTCTCCCATTGACTTCAATGGGGTTCGTTACTCGAAACAAGCACCCGAGCATCGGGAAAAGTTCGACTCGAATAACGAGCACCCGAGCATTTTAGTGCTCGCTCATCTCTAGTTGATATCTAACTACTTGCATTCATCTCTGCTTCTGTACTGAAAGTGTGGTCTAATACAACAAGTTTTGGGGTGTGTTAAATTCATATATAAAAGTACTTCCATTCACTCTTGCTTTTGGTGTGAATTTGCAGTCTGATACAACCAGTTTTAGGGTGTATATGGGCCACCAGTGAGACCTCCAGACCTCCCTCCCCATTCATTGATACTGAGGGCCACACATCTCCTTCTCCATACACTGATACTGAGATGCCCCCAGTGAGACCCCCAGACCTCCCCTCCCCCCTTCCCAATTAGACCTCAATATCAGACCTCAGATCAGACAGTAAAATAATAAAGTGACTTACCTTTCTTGCAGCCACTCTCCCTGTCCTGGCTGTCTCCTCTTCTCAGGGCCCGCGCTGCAGTTACCTGACCTCCTGCAGCATCAGGTCAGAGTGCGCTCTGTACGTCCTGACGCTGCAGGCAGCCAGGACACAGCAGTGTGGGCCCTGAGAGGAGCGAACAGGAGGATGGGTAAGTAATGTACAGCGCTCACATAGCTCATTTTCTTCACACGTAGTTTCTCATTCCTCTATGCTGCATTCTCTGCTGTTCAGAGAACAGAGAAGCTGACATACACATGAGATATTTATCTGCAGACCACTGGCAGATCCATAGTCATACACATAAGGTTAACCTCTTAAGGACCCTGCCATTTTTCACCTTAAGGACCAGGCCATTTTTAGCAATTCTGACACGTCACTTTATGCGGTGATAACTTTAAAACGCTTTTACTTATCCAGGCTACTCTGAGATTGTTTTCTCGTCACATATTGTACTTCATGACAGTAGTAAATTTGAATCAAAATATTTCATTTTTATTTAATAAAAAATACCAAATATTTAAAAAAAAATAGCAAATTTCCAAATTTCAATTTCTCTACTTTCAAAATACATAGTAATACCTCCAAAAATAGTTATTATTTTACATTCCCCATATGTCTACTTCATGTTTGGATCATTTTGAAAATTACATTTTAGTTTTTTGGGACATTAGAAGGCTTAGAAATTTAGAAGCAAATCTTAAAATTTTAGGAAAATTTCCAAAACCCAATTTTTTAAGGACCAGTTCAGTTATGAAGTAACTTTATGGGGCTTACATACTAGAAACCACCCATAAATCACCCCATTTTAGAAACTACACCCTTCAAGCTATTCAAAACTGATTTTACAAGCTTTGTTAACCCTTTAGGTGTTCCATGAGAATTGAAGGACAATGGGAATGACATTTCAAAATTTCACTTTCACCCCATATGTGCTTAAAATGGCTTTTGGAGAGCGGATTTAGCTGGAATAAAAATTGGGAGCTATGTCGCATATGAAGACACCCTGAGCTGGCCCTACAGTGGAAACCCCCAAAAAATGAACCCATTTTGGAAAGAGCACCCCTGTACGAACATTTTAAGTGGTAAAAGGGTACTTTTCAGCAAACAGGTGTCTCACAGAAGGCAGAAACACTTGTAAAAGCATTTCAAAGCACACATTTGTGAAAATGAAAAATTACTATCAGACCCCAATTTTTCACATTCACAAAGGGTTAAAGGAGAAAATGCACCCCAGTATGTGTTCCCCATTTTCTCCCCATTCAGGAAACACCCCATATGTGTTTGTAGCCTGTTGTATGGGCGCACAGCAGTCCTCTAGAGGCAAAGAGCAAAATATGGATTTTGTAGGCCAGAATTAACAGAAATGGTTTTTAATTGCCATGTCGCCTGTTTAAAAATTCCTGAGGTCCCCAGAAATTAAAAACCCAAGAAGTGGCACCATTTTGGAAAGAGCACCCCCGTACGAACATTTTAAGTGGTAGAAAGGGTACTTTTTAGCAAACTGGTGTCTCACAGAAGGCAGAAACACTTGTAAAAGCATTTCAAAGCACACATTTGTGAAAATGAAAAATTACTATCAGACCCCAATTTTTCACATTCACAAGGGGTTAAAGGAGAAAATGCACCCCAGTATGTGTTCCCCATTTTCTCCCCATTCAGGAAACACCCCATATGTGCTGGTAGCCTGCTGTATGGGCGCACAGCAGGCCTCTAGAGGCAAATAGCAAAATATGGATTTTGCAGGCCCGAATTAACAGACATTGTTTTTTAATTGCCTTGTCACATTTAAATAATTCCTGAGGTCCCCAGAAATTAAAAACCCCAAGAAGTGACCCCATTTTGGAAAGAGCACCCCCGTATGAACATTTTAAGTGGTGGAAAGGGTACTTTTCAGCAAACAGGTGTCTCACAGAAGGCAGAAACACTTGTAAAAGCATTTCAAAGCACACATTTGTGAAAATGAAAAATTACTATCAGACCCCAATTTTTCACATTCACAAAGGGTTAAAGGAGAAAATTAACCCCAGTATGTGTTCCCCATTTTCTCCCCATTCAGGAAACACCCATTATGTGCTTGTAGCCTGCTGTATGGTCCCATTTTGGAAAGAGCACCCCTGTACGAACATTTTAAGTGGTGGAAAGGGTACTTTTGACCTAACAGGTGTCTCACAGAAATGAATATGTAGTGGTTGGTGACAAGTGGATATGTAAGCTATTCGGACTAAATCTGAAGTATAAAGTGATAAAACTACAGGGTACATCAAGGATGAAATTAATACTCCATGGATGAGTGGTAGATTCTGAAACGCTCCTGCATGCAGAGGGCAGGTTTCGCAGTGGTAAATGGTGTCTTTCCTTATCCCCCTTTTGAAACACACCCTGCATCTCTTTTGGGTTCTTCCCTTCCTTGCTGTCAGGGGGAAACAGGAAAATGTTGCCCTCGTACAATAAAGGCACCATGACTTCCAGAAGTACTGGGACCCTCCCCGGCCTTTGGAAAATTAGGGTCTTGATAACCACCTCTTGGAACTGAAGGAAAGTTCCTGTGTGGCCTGCAGATTTAAAAAGCATGTACGCTTTGCACATTGCCAGAGCTACTCTCGCAAAGCTTGTAAATTTTTATGCCATACCTTGCCCGTTTGCTAGGCAGGTACTGGCGGAATCTAATCCTCCCTTTGAAAAGTAATAGGGACTCATCTACACAGACATTTTTTTCAGGGGTGTACACCTCAGCAAACATGGCGTTAAAGTGGTCAAGGGCGGGCCTTACCTTGAACAGATGGTCAAATGTTGGGTCATTTTGGGGTGGGCACTGTGTATTGTTGCTGTAGTGTAGGAATTTTCTAATTGACTCAAATCGCTTCTGGGTCATGGTGTTACTGTAAATTGGAGTCTGGTAGAAAATGTCCGAACTCCAATATTGCCTAACGTTTGGCTTCTTTACAACACCCATATGCAGCACGAGTCCCCAAAACCTCATCATCTCTGCTGCAGTTACTGGGGTCCAACCTAAGGGTCTAGTGTATGCGGATGTAGGGTTCTGGGCAATAAATTGTTGGGTGTATAAAAATCCGGAATTTGGGGCTGATAATCATCAGGGGGTGGGGTCCATAAGCGTTCACTCTTCTCCCTCACTGGCAGACTCCATATCAGAGGCAAGATACGCGTATGCCTCTTTAGCTGAATACACTCGGGATGAATGGGCCATTTTTATTTTATTGGAGTGTGACGTGTGAAATGTGTAAAACTTTATTTAGTGTGAGGGGTGTGTATTGTGATTTCACACGTGAAGGGGTTTCTTATAAATTTGAAATAGAATTTAGAAAAATAAATAACAAAAAAAAATTAGAAAAGTATTTTCTGTAAAAAAAAAAAAAAAAAGTAATTTTCCGTTATGCAGGGGAGTCCTCTCCTGCATAACGGAGACCGGATTGATCTGTTTTGCAGCCCATAGACTTCTATTATGACGGAATGAATAATGGAATGCCTCTAAAGGCATTCCGTTATGCATTCTGTCATAGAATTGCATTATGGTCCGTGGTAACGGAATCCATAATGCAATCCACCTTTTACCACCAAAGGAAGTGTGAACGAATTTCAAAATATGAAATTCGCTCATCTCTAGAAATAACTGATCAAGTAACTGAGGTGTGAACGAGGCAGATTTAGACAGGCCGATAAGCAGCAGATTGCCTGGAAGGAAGTGCTCCTTCCCGACGGTCGTCTGCTCGTTAAGTGGAGGTGCGTATTGACATGCAGCGATCACCTCCACAGTAGGAGAATGAGGGATTGCTATTGCGATCACTCGTCCTCATACAGCTGCATTGTTTCTGGGCAGCAGATCACTGTTTAGACACCACAATCTGCTGCCCAGAAACGATAATTTAGGTGTCTGCATGAACAACCGTTTCGCTTGTTTATCGGGTAATCTGCTGCACCTTTACACAGGCAGATTGTCGGGAACGAGCTCTCACAGGAACGATCATTCTTGATAATCTGCCCAATTATCTGGCCATCCAAATTCATTTTAATTAAGACTACGTTCACACGGTGCTTTCTTTAACCCCTTAGAGCTATATGACGTGTATACTCATCATGGAGAACTGCTACTTAGTGCTCCATGACGAGTATACACGTCATGGCATTAAACTGTCATCATGTCTGCAGACATGGTGACAGCGCTGAGACCCTGGCTGTTAAACACTAGCCAATCAGACGATAATGGTGCCGGCAAAAGGTTCTGATTAGGGATGAGCGAACCGAACCGTAACGAACCAGATTCGTTACGAACTTTCCCAAAAGTTCGGTTCGTCATCGAACCGAATTTTCAGAAAGTTCGTGACGAATCTGGTTAAAATAACGGCGACGCAAAATATACGCATATTTATTGAAAATGTACGCTAATGCGTACATATTCAGTTAAGTAGCGTACCTTTGACAACGCTAGACTGTATGTTCGTTACTTGAGTAGGAATGTTCGCAGACGCAGTATATGCGTACGCTAATGCGTACATATTCAGTTAAGTAGCGTACCTTTGACAACGCTAGACTGTATGTTCGTTACTTGAGTAGGAATGTTCGCAGACGCAGTGTATGCGTACGCTAATGCGTACATATTCAGTTAAGTAGCGTACCTTTAACAACACTACACTGTATGTTCGTTATTTGTGCGGGAATGTTCGCATTAGCGTACGCATTAGTGTAAATTCTCAAATATGCGTATATTTTGCGTCGCCGTTGTTGGATTTTTTCCACTTTTTTCATTGTAATAGCAACTGCAAGTAAACGAAACTATACCCTATCAGACTCCCATTATTGTAGCAGCAATTATTCAGCCATTATAGCAAGGTTCGTTTTAGGTTCGGTTCGTACGAATCCGAACTTCACTAAAGTTCGCCGAAGCAAACCGAACCAAACTTTTCAATAGTTCGCTCATCCCTAGTTCTGATCCCCACAGCCATGGCTGTGGGGATCAGAACCTTGTTAAATATGTACAGGGGCGTAGCTATAGGGGAAGCAGAGGAATCCACTGCTTCGGGGCCCGAGGGCAAAAGGGGCCTGGGAGAAGTAGCAGGGCCACAGCATCAGACTGGAGCAAGGGAGCATCAACAGCATGCAGAGTCCAGCTGCTGCTGTCCCCTTTAAAAGCTCCTGTGCTGCGGAGCTTCAGACATGCCCCCTCTACACAGGACGTGCTGCCTGAGGAGGAGAGAAATCCCAGGAGCAGCAGTGTGAAGAGATGCAGACAGCCTGTAAGTGACTAGTCTTGTGACTGCCTCTTCTCTGTGGGACAGGAGAGGGGGTCTGGAAACTTTTCCAACTGCTGCTGGGTGCTGTTGTAGACCAGCAGCTTCATGCTATTCAGTTGCTTTACTTCCTCATGAAGCCGTTTGCCTCGAATGACACCTGCCCTCCCCCCTATATCCTGTCCTATCTCATCCTCATGGAGCCCCTTCTGTCTCCTGTCCTCTCTCATGTATCCAGATCTCCTGTTCCACCCTCCTTTCTCCCACTGCTGCCCTGCACAGACCTCCTGCCCCTTACTTCTTGTATGAATCCCCCTCAGAGCCCCTTCCACCTACTTGCTGTGTCCACCCCCTCCTGTCCATCCAGGGCCCTGGGCCCCTGTGTCACTCCTCTGCCTCTCATTATGATGGTGTCTAAACACATGCACAATAAGGACATTCTAACATCACAGGGTCATGTGACTGTGCCCCCAACCCGCCCCATACTGTGCTCCCTTATAACCTTCATTGTGCCCTCTTACCATACCCTGTACAGTGCCCCTAGTCATTCCCTGTACTGTACCCTGTTATACCCTTTCGGTCACTGTAGGGAGGTGTTATCTAGTGTATGGCGGCGTTATCCAGTCCCTGTATAACGGTGCTATCTGGTCACTGTAGGGAGGCATTATCCGGTGACTGTATGGTGGTGTTATGCAATCACTGTATGGTGGTTTTATCCGGTAACCGTATGGTGGTGCTATCCGGTGACTGAATGGTGGTGTTATCCAGTTACTGTATGGCGGTTTTATCCGGTCACTGTATGAAAGTATCCAGTCACTGTATGGTGGGGTTATCCAGTCACTGTATGGTGGTGCTATCCAGTTACTGTATGAAGGTGTTATCCGGTGACCGTATGGTGGTGTTATTCAATCACTGTATGGCGGTTTTATCCGGTAACTGTATGGTGGTGCTATCCGGTGACTGTATGGCGGTGTTATCTAGTTACTGTATGGCGGTTTTATCCGGTCACTATATGAAAGTATCCAGTCACTGTATGGTGGTGTTATCCGGTCACTGTATGGAGGTATCCGGTCACTGTATGGTGGTGCTATCCAATTACTGTATGGAGGTGTTATCTGGTGACTGTATGGTGGTGTTATACAATCACTGTATGGCGGTGTTATCTGGTGACTGAAAGGCGGTGTTATCCAGTTACTGTATGGCGGTTTTATCCAGTCACTGTATGGTGGTGTTATCCAATGACTGTATGGCAATAACGGTTTCCCTTTCCCTGCCCACGCCACCTTTTTTAGAACTGGCATGAGTGGGGAAAAGTTGCAGATTGTGGCCCAAAGGACCTGTGCGCCACAATCTGTGTCAGAAATACGCATAATAAAGGCGTATTTCTGTTTTAATAAATGACCCCCTATTTGTCTTATGATTCCAGGGCAGGGCTAATATCATATACAGTATAATATAGTATATAGATTCTAGTGTATTATACTGTGCCCTGTATTTCCCAATAGATAAATGATCCGTGGCTAACACGTGATGTGGACCCACTGTTACATATGCACAAATGTGATGCCAGGATGGTCCTGGGGGGGCCCGTACAAAAATTTGCTGTGCGGCCCAATCAGTTGTAGCTGAATATGTATATATATTTGATAACTTCACCCCCCCCCCTTCCCCTTGCAGCTCCTGATGTCCCCCTGATTTCAGGATGCGCTCGATTTCCCCCCCTTCCCTCATTTTGAGAATGACCGAGGGCTCTAATTTCTATTCATAGCGGCACATTTATAATTGATTAAAAATAAAAAAAATTAAAAATACACTACACGTTTGGTATCATCGCTTCCGTAATGACCTGATCTATGAAAGGGTCACATTACTTTCCCTGCACGGTGAACGCCATAAAAAAAAAAAAAACTATGATGGAATTGAAATTTTGCCCACCTCACTTCCCAAAAAAGGTATTAAAAGTGATCAAAAAAGTCGGATGTACCCAAAAATAGTACCAATCAAACAATCACCTCATCCCACAAAAAATGAGCCCATACATGAGACAATCACCCAAAAAATGTAAAAAATATGGCTTTCAACAAATGGAGACAAAAACATTTTTTCTTAAATAGCTTTTATTGTGTAAAAACAAAAAAAAAAACAAAAAAAAGATATAATAGGTATTGCTGCATCCGTAACGACCTGCTCTATAAAAATATCACACACTCTACCCCCAAAAGGTAAATGCCGTAAAAAAATGAAAAAAAAAATGTGCCAACATTTTTTGTCACCTTAAATCCCAAGTGTAATACCAAGCGATCAAAAAGACATATGTACCACAAAATAGTACCAATCAAACCGTCACCTCATCCCGCAAAAAATAAGAGACAATCTCCCAAAGAATAAAAAAAATATGGCTTTCAGAAAATGGAGATCCAAAAAAGTTTTTTTTCTAAAATGCTTTGTGTAAAACCAAAATAAAAAAAATAGACATATTAGGTATCGCTGCATCCATAATGACCTCCTCTATAAAAATATCACATGATCTACCCCCTAAGGTGAATGCTGTAAAAGAAAAATAAATAAAAAATGTGCCAAAACAACCAATTTTTTGGTCTACTTGCCCAATAAAGTGTAATATTGAATAATCAAAAAAATATTATGTACTCAAAATAGGGACCAATGAAAATGTCAACTCTTCACGCAAAAAAACGAGCCACTGCACAAGACGATCGTCAGAAAAATAGAAAAAAATTATGTCTTTCAAAAAATGGAGACACAAAAACATGATTTTTTATCAAAAAGGCTTTATTATGTAAAAGTGAAACAAACAAAGAAAGTAGACATCACAAATAACACACGATCTAACCTGTCAGATGAACACTGTAAAAAACAAAAAATAAAAACTGTGCCTAAATGTAACCCAAAATAGTATCAATAAAACTGTCACCTTATCCCGTAGTTTCCAAAATGGGGTTACTTTTTGGCTGTTTATACTTTAGGGGTGCATCAGGGGGGCTTCAAATGGGACATGGTGTCTAAAAACCAGTCCAGCAAAATTTGCCCTCCAAAAAACATCTGGCGCTCCTTTGCTTCTGTGCCCTGCCGTGCACCCTTACAGCAGTTTACAACCACATATTCGGTGTTTATGTAAATTGCAGAATCAGGGTAGTAGATGTGGAGTTTTGTTTGGCTGTTAACCCTTGATGTGTTACAGTTAAAAATGGATTAAAATGGAAAATCTGTCAAAAAAGTGGAATTTAGAAATGTCATCTCCATTTCCTTTAATTCTTGTGGAATACATAAAGGGTTAACAAAGTTTGTAAAATCAGTTTTGAATAACTTGAGGGGTGTTGTTTCGAAAATGGGGTCATTTATGGTGGTTTCTATTATGTAAGCTCCACAAAGTGACTTCATAACTGAACTGGTCCTTAAAAAAATGGTTTTGGAAATTTTTAAAAACGTTTTAAGAATTGCTTCTAAAATTCTAAGCCTTCTAACATCTTAAAAAATAAAATGACATCTACAAAATGATGCCAACATAAAGTAGACACATGGGGAATGTAAAGTAATGACTATTTTGTGAAGTATCAGATAAATTCAGATTTAGAAAATTACACATTCCAAATTTTCTGTAAATTTAGGATTTTTTTAATAAATAAAGGTGATTTATATTGACTCAAATTTACCACTGTCATGAAGTACAATATGTCACGAGAAAACAGTCTCAGAATGGCTAGGATAAGTAAAAGTGTTCCAAAGTTATTACCACATAAAGTTGCACATGTCAGATTTCCAAAATTTGGCCTGGTCCTTAAAGGGGTTCTCCGGGAATTAACAAAATGAAAATACTTAAATATTACTTTATTATAAATATATTCCCAAATACCTTTCATTAGTTATAATGGCTCCTTTTGTCTAGGAAGCAATAATCAGGAGAAATATAATGGCAGCCATCCTATTAGTACACACAAGACCTGTCCTAATTACACAGCAGGACAAGTTACTTCACAACACTGAGCTATAGAGCTGCTTTATATTGCTTTCTGCTCTGTTTGTCAGGGATTATAATCCTGAATACAGATGATAAGATCTTCAGCTGAATCTCTGAAGAATGGAGTTCATGAGCAGATGTGGATAATGAGCAGTAGCTCTTGTATGCAGTCTCCATTACCACAGTCTGTCCTGTCCGTCCTCTCTGTATTTCATGTCTCCTCATGGACTCTACTCCCTCAGAGATTCAGCTGAAGATCTTATCAGTTGTACATAGGATCATAATCCCTGAGAAACAGAGCAGAGATGAGGAGGCTCATTACCTCAGTGTTGTGAAGTAACTTGTCCTCCTGTGTGATTAGGACAGGCTTTGTGTGTACTAATAGGACAGCGGCCATTTTGTTTCTCCTAATCATTGCTTCCTAGACAAAATGAGCCATTATAACTAATGAAAGGTATTTGGGCATATATTTATAATAATGTAATATTTACAGATTTTCATTTTCTTAATTCCCAGAGAACCCCTTTAAGGTGAAAAATGTCCTTAAGGCCTCTTTAACACGACAGTATTTTTTGCGGGCTCCGATCCGCATTTTGAAAAATGCGGACCTATTCATTTCTATGGGTCTGGAAAAAATACTGAGAACATACTGTGTGCTGTCCACATCCGTTTGCCCGTTCCATAGCCCCGCAAAAAAAATAGAACATGTCATAGTCTTGTCCGTATTACGGACAAGAATATTACTGTTCTATTAGGGGCCAGCTGTTTCGTTCCGCAAAATACAGAATGTACACGGATGCCATCCGTTTTTTTGCGGATTCGCAATTTGCGGACTGCAAAACAGAACGTTCGTGTGAAACTAGCCTAAGGGGTTAATTAGAAACTGCATGCTGTATATCATCGTAAAATTGTAATATTCAACAAGTCCAATCATTTATTTCTAGGGCCAGTGTTGTCTACAGGGGACAGAGGTGTCTGGTAGAAGCTGTAATTCCACTTTCCCCATTACGAACAGAAGCCAGTGTTGAGCTAGAATTATATTCATGACCCAAAAAAAAAAAGCTGCGAAAATGCAGTGGGTACATTTACAAAGATCAGCATTTTCACTCTGGTCTTTGTTTCCTCTCTGTGCTGCCGGCAAATTAGTCTTATTTATGACAAAGTGTGTGTCTTGTCATGAATTTGGCTAATTCTCTAGTTGCCGTGTGCCTGGAAGAAAAACTAAGCCAGTCCCAGGCTGGCGTGATTTTTCCCTAATATGTATGCCTGTTTCCAGGTGTACATGTTAGTACTGCCCTCACTCCGCCCCTGTCCCACCCAACTTTCAAAATCTTTTCGACATTGGCCATGCGACTTAGGGGGTTATTTATGAACAGATATAAACCACTTTTGTGGCGTATATCTGTCGCAGATTCTGTCACATGCTATGTTGCGGCAGAATCTGCGACTTCTTCCCAGGTCTAAAAAAGGGGGCGGGATGTGGCATGGGTGAGGAAGAGGATGGGCCAGCAGGTTCCCTCAGTTATAATTTTCTATGCTTAGTTTAGGTGTAGAAAATGGTCTAAATGTAAGACAGCTAGGAAGCTGTTTTACATTTAGAATCAACAGTGGATACACCCAAGTTATGTAAAGGCCAGCGCCTCTACATAACTTTGGCGGATCCACCACCAGCACAGGGGCTTATTAAGACTGGCGTCTAAAACGCCGGTCTTAATAAATGTGCCCCTTAATATTGTCAGGTGGCCAGTCAATATTGACGGCATTTTATCAGTCTTCTAATAGGAGTGGAAACAAGATCACAGTGGAAATTGCGGTGGAAAAAATGCAATGGGCCACATTTACTATAGTGTCTGCACCAGTTTTCAGAAGTAAAAAAGCAGTTTCCGAGCGTCTTATTTTTTTAAAGGGGTATTCCCATCTCACAAATGTAGTTTGTATAGTTAGATATAGCCATACCAATATTATTACTAATAGAATGTATTTATATAAAATGTACCATTGAGAAGATTTGCCTTTTTGTACAACCATTGTCCCACACACATCACTCAGGCAGTTGCCCCTAGTTACGACCACCGCAGCCATGTAGTAGTGGTGGTCAGCTTGCTCCTTTTCAAACCCGCTCTGAGGTAACTGCTGTATTGTGAACACACATTGCATGAGCATGAGAAGACACATCTTATGGTACTTTCACATCTGCGTTTTGGACGCTACCAGTCCAAAACACAATGGTCAGGATCCGTCCAAAACGCAGACTTTATAAACGGATCCTGTTCCATAGAGATGAATTGATCTTGGAACAGGATCCGTTTCTCTGCGTTTTGGAAGCGCAGACAAAAAAGCTACAACCCTAAGATGTGTCTCCACATACTCATGTAATGTGCGTTCACAATACAGCAGTTACCTCAGAGCGGGTTTGAACAAGAGCAAGCCGGCCACCACTACTACATGGGCGCGGTGGTTGTAACTAGGGGCAACGGCCTGACTGATGTGTGTGGTACAATGGAAATACAAATAGGCAAATCTTCTAAACGGTACATTTTATATAAATACATCCTATTAGTAATAATATTGGTATGGCTATATCTAACTATACAAACTACATTTGTGAGATGGGAATACCCCTTTAAGTCTCATTTACCAACTGATTTGGCGCCTGTATAGGAAGCAAGCTCTTATTTTGAGACTAATTTTGGAGTTATTTTTGTTTTGCACCTTATTTCCAATGTATTTATGTTGGTGCGCCTGAAAAAGATGCATAAACAGTCTTAGCATGCCAATTTAAAGACAGATGTTTCAAATATGCCAGTCTTTTTTAACTCTGAAAAAAAAGGCAAGCTTAGTAGGGCAAATTTACTAAGCTTGCTTTTTCCTCTGTCATTTTCTGCTCTTTTTTTCCTCCATCATGTGCACATATTTAGGATTTGATTTATTATTTGGTGCACAGCTGTTCTTAAATTAGCCATATTTTGTCTGCAGTGCAGGTGTTTTATGCCTCATAGTACTTAGCAATTGTGATGCGAGACTATTGCCCCTAAATGTATTATTGTACAGGTACAGGTCAGGCAATCCAGGTCAGCAACGGGAGAGTCTATGCAAGCAGGCAGGGATCAAGCAGGTAACGGAGTCTGTGACCACTAGGAGGGATAATAGCAACCTAAGCAGGACACAAGGACCTTGACACTTAGGCATCTGGGAAGGGGGCTGAGCCACTTATATAAATGCAGGAGGGTTAGGATTGGTCAGTGAGGTCACATGATCTAACCCATAAAGCACAGGAAGCGACACGCACCGGCCCTGCTGTGGGGGAAGAAGCAGCAAGCATGCTGTGGCCAGGGCTCAAAGGAAACTGTGGAGTGGATCCCAGAACAAACAGTACCTGCAAGCACAGAGCTCAGGACTGCAGCGATGAATGGGGAAGCACAGGCAGCAGATCACAGCTGAACACGGCGCCCAGGACCGTGGCGGTAAGCAGGAGTACAGGGATGCACAGCCGCCGCTGTTACAGATACATAACTCAGAGGTTAGTATGACACATGATAGAAATAGATGCACAGCTCAGCAGACAATCATTCAATGACAAAACACAGACTTATGATTCCAGTATTAAAGGGGTTGTCTCACGAAAAATATTCTACAGTTTTCAAACCAGCACCTGGATCTGAATACTTTTGTAATTGCATGTCATTAAAAATTTTGTATAGGCTACTGAGTTATTCAGTAACATGTATCTGTATAGGACCACTTAATTTCTTATTTCTTTGACCTATTCACTGAGCAGGCCGCACATGCTCAGTTTCAACTTTTAACTGCCTACTGAGCTGTGATAGGCAGAGCTGAGACACGCCTCCTTAGCTGCAGCAGAAAAGACACTCCCCTTGAGCTGTCAGCTTGATATAAATCTAGCAGATCAATGAATGGGGAGATCTCTGGGTCCATGTGAGGTACATGGCTGGTTCTAGCTTTGTTAGAAAGGTATTGTCATGGACTATATGATGTCTGATTTTCATTTTTTACATTATTCGTGGGATAACCCCTTTAAGTCCTTTGGCCATGCTTCTGTGGCAAAATCATTACAATGTAATATGGAAAGAAAATTCTATATATTCTAACACCCAATGTGTCTGAATAGTAGCATGCACAATTTTAACATGTAATGGCACAGTTTAAAGTATATAATAATCTCTGCATAATACTGTGGTTGGTTTGTGTTATTTTGAATGTTATAAATATAATATTAGAGTAACAGCGTATACTGACACCAAGTGTATCTAAATCATAGTATACATCATATAGAATTGTAGTGAATAATGGCGCAATATATACAGTAATCATTGTACAGTAAAAAAATGGCATCTGTTGGAGGGATCTTTATTTGTATACATTAATAGCTAGTAACACAGTGCAGCACCTGCTGTCTGAACTATTGTATTGCAATTTAACCATGCCCCATTGCAAAACATTGAAAAAACTAAACACACCATCTCATGACACACATCTCCGGACATGTTGATATAACTGAGCAGTTAAGTGTGGACACATCTGTACTTGCCCAGAGAGTCACTGTCACCACTACTGCCCCCACAGCCAATACCGTGGCTATGGTGCCACTATTACTATCACCAACACAACTATGCATGGGGTCCCTTGCCTCCCCTTGAATCTCCTCAGGGCACTCCAAACACTGACTGCTCTCACACAACAGGGAGATACCCCCGTGACTATCTCCTATCAGGTATAGTGGGGTTTTATTGCCTCTTCTTAGGAAACATTATGGTGCCTCACTAGGAGGAGACAGAGAGGATGCCACAGAAAGGCTTCTTCGGGGCTGCAACGAGGAGCAGGAGGAATGCTGTGACCCCTGGCTCCAAGGCACCGTGTCAGAATCAAAAATGATTTCCACATCATTCTTCTGTGACTGAGAGGAGGATTGAGCCATCCAATCCACAATTTTATCCTCTTTCTCCTCAATTGTGCGCCTTTCCAAGAACTGTGGCTTACTATTACTACTAGAACGTCTGACCGGATAGCTGTTGCTGCCACTACCCAGATTCTGGCTCTGGGAGGACAAAGCCTGGTTCTTTGAACCCTTTTGTAATCTATACATTTTATTATGAGGCCTAATGTAAACGCCTGATTTTACGAAGTAAAAAGTCATGGGTTTGGTACACAGTCACAGAAATTATGGCATGTTTTCTGTATCTTAAAGAGGCACAGTTACATGTCCTTCACCTTCTACAAACACAGTGAATACTGCTATTGACAATTTACTTTGGGAATATTGCAGCTATTGCAGTATTGGTGCCGGTAAGATTCCAGCCTACTGTGTTATTTGCATTACAATAATACATTTTGCAAATTTGTAATGCGATTATTCTCCCCCCCCCCCAACTCCCACAACATCAGTATAATGATGCAGGAAAAAGCCGGTGTAAGATTTGAATACTACATAATTTGAGTTCAAAAAGGCAGTTGCAGAAAGGACCTTTCTCTACTGTAAAACACACATTGCAAACTTAATTAATGTTATTATTAACCCCCACACACACACACCAACAATATAACGATGCAGGAAAGGCGGTAACATTTGTTTCTACAGTGTAATTTGCGTTTAATTTCACTGGTCTAAAAATTGTGTTATTGCTATAAAATGCTATAATGCAACACATTTAATAACACCAGACAGATATAATGCACTGAAAAAAATTATAATTGCTCAGCAACAGAATACTATTTGGGGTGCTGTGCTGGCAATAATAATATGTAGAATGAGGATCTGCAGCAGCTGTATTATTATGCACTGTGCCACAGCCCCCTCACTCCCTCAAAGCTTTCCCTGATCAAAGACCCTCAATTATTTCTTTCTATTAATTTTTATTTTATGTATTATTATTTGAATTAAGTGCATAAAATTAAAGTTCAATGGAAGAGAGCTCAAGACTGTGACATAAAATATGTACAAGAAAGATATAAACATTGACCAATAAGACAGCCTAACCATTTATGGTAGACAAAGACTCCATGAAATTGCTTATATACAGCAATCAAGTATGTATAGAAGAAGCCTAAGCAGAAACAGAACAGAAAAAATGGGGGAGGGCAATAGGTGAGGGTGAAAGTATAAAAGTATAAAAGCATAAGTGTATGAGATATAGTCACATGGTATTGCTCTATGTGGGCATGATGTGGGTGTATAAAGGTGCATTGCACAGCAATTTTTAAAAAGATTATTAATTTTTTTAGGTCAAATCCCCACACACATGACAGTGCCCAGACCCACCCAGAATTTTACTGTATGTCATCGGGGGTGGGTCCCAGCTGGATTGGGGGGAAAAAAAGTATTTAGTCAGCCGCCAATTGTGCAAGTTCTCCCACTTAAAAAGATGAGAGAAGCCTGTAATTGACATCATAGGTAGACCTCAACTATGAGAGACAAAATGGGAAAACGATCCAGAAAATCACATTGTCTGATTTTTAAAGAATGTATTTGCAAATTATGGTGGAAAATAAGTATTTGGTCAATAACAAAAGTTCATCTCAATACTTTGTTATATATCCTTTGTTGGCAATGACAGAGGTCAAACGTTTTCTGTAAGTCTTCACAAGCCACTCCTTCGTTGCCCTGGCGGTGTGCTTGGGATCATTGTCATGCTGAAAGACTCAGCCTCGTTTCATCTTCAATGCCCTTGCTGATGGAAGGAGGTTTGCCCTCAAAATCTCACGATACATGGTCCCATTCATTCTTTCATGTAATTGGATCAGTCGTCCTGGTCCCTTTTCAGAGAAACAGCCCCAAAGCATGATGTTGCTACCCCCATGCTTCACAGTAGGTATGGTGTTCTTTGGATGCAACTCAGCATTCACTCTCCTCCAAACACGAAGAGTTGTGTTTCTACCAAACAGTTCTTCTTTGGTTTCATCTGACCATATGACATTCTCCCAATACTCTTCTGGAACATCCAAATGCTCTCTAGCAAACATCAGATGGGCCCGGATATGTACTGGCTTAAGTAGGGGGACACGTCTGGCACCGCAGGATCTGAGTCCCTGGCGGTGTAGTGTGTTACTTACGGTAGCCTTTGTTACGTTGGTCGCAGCTTTCTGCAGGTCATTCACTAGGTCCCCCCGTGTGGTTCTGGGATTTTTGCTCACATTTCTTGTGACCATTTTGACCCCACGGGGTGAGATCTTGCGTGGAGTCCCTGATCGAGGGAGATTATCCGTGGTCTTGTACATATGTCTTCCATTTTCTAATTATTGCTCCCACAGTTGATTTCTTCACACCAAGCTGCTTGCCTATTGCAGATTCAGTCTTCCCAGCCTGGTGCAAGTCTACAATTTAGTTTTTGGTGTCCTTCGACAGCTCTTTGGTCTTCGCCATAGTGGAGTTTGGAGTATGACTGTTTGAGGTTGTGGACAGGTGTCTTTTATACTGATAACAAGTTCCAACAGGTGCCATTACTACAGGTAATGAGTGGAGGACAGAGGAGCCTCTTAAAAAGAAGTTACAGGTCTGTGAAAGCCAGAAATCTTGCTTGTTTGTAGGTGACCAAATACTTATTTTACACCATAATTAGCAAATAAATTCTTTACAAATCAGACAATGTGATTTTATGGATTTGTTTTCTCATTTTGTCTCTCATAATTGAGGTCTACCTATGATGTCAAGGCCTCTCTCATCTTTTTAAGTGGGAGAACTTGCACAATTGGTGGCTGACTAAATACTTTTTTTCCCCACTGTAATTGTGGCAGGCTCTTCTCGGACAGAGGAGCCTGTCTGAACAGAAAACACAGATGTGAAGGTAGCCTTGCAATTGTGAAAGAGGCCAATACTGACATATATGTCAAGTGAACATCATTACCTCAGAGATCTCAGCATCATCAGAGTTTCCACTAGATTCAGTAATTGCTAAATTCTCAAAAGAGTGCAGCCTTCAAAACTGGGCTTTTCCATATGTGATTCTTAGTGGTTTTTAGTAAAAGATAGTAGATAAATTACTACAAACTAGGAACATATACTTCTTCAGCTCCTGCTCCTGATCACTTGGATGCCTAAACTTTATTCAATTCCTTTTTGTAAACAGTATGAAGATTTTGAATTTTATGTTTGACAAACCACATTGGCATGTTCATAGTATTTTTAAAAAACTACAACTAAGCATAGGCTTCCATTTTTTGACAACTTTCACTTGCCATAGACAAATTGAGGAAGTTTCAATGAAGTCTTTCAGAAATGCAGCACTCCATTATTATGACCTTGGAAAAAATTGTAATAAATTGACCAATAAGTTATTTAGCATGCTGCATATTCTCCACGCAGATTTCTGACATTACTGACATAAATCTGGTGGATCCTACCATAGAAAACAGGAATCCAGTGGTGCATGCCTATCGGGCCACAAAAGTACATCAAACAGACAATGTCAGGAAAAAGAAACCACAATACACATAGGACATTGTGTATAAAGAAAAAGCACCAAAAAGCACAATACACATTGGACATTACCTGGAAACAAAAAGCACAATAGATAATATACCTAGTTACCTAATTGGTTTATGGAAACACTTGTATTTGATTTGTTCTTTTGCTTGAGGATTGCAAGGTCCGATGTATTCTGAGTGAATATTCACTTAGAAGCTCTGACGCAGGAAAGTTTTGATGTGTTTCCTCCCACTTGAATTTGACCTATAGGAGAAAGTTTGTGTGTGTGAACAAACTTCAAATCTTTGGCTTGCGCACAAACTTCTGCCTACAGGAATTTACATAACATGAGTGGCATATGGTTCCACAGACAATGTGGAATTGTCTGTGCTGTAAACTATGGCTGTTTGCACTAGTGAAATTCTGTATGAGGGACGATGATTTAGGTGTCCACATAAATGATTGTAAAATTGACAAACCTACCAATTATCACTTGTCATTTGATTGCTTAACGCTTTTACACTACTCAATAATTGTAATAATAATAGTCATTTTTTGTTTGATATTATGTTTTTTAAACAATTGTCGACTCGTCTAAAGGGGCCTTAAGGGTTTGGAGGCGCTCAAGTATCAGTAGGTGAAGAGGAGAGCGAGCTGGGCATCCCACTCAGTAAGCCAGTTCTGTCCCTCCAAGGGGGACCATTTTGAGGAACAAGGGGTTTCATGACAGCAAGATAACCAACTAATACAGTAAGTTCCTCAAAATGACAAGCCACTCTTGCACAGAATATAGGCATGTTTGGATCCAGTGTAGCGGAAGAAGAGACTTTGTAGTAGCTAACAAATGAGTAATTAAATTGTGCCTTGATGGGTATAGGAGGGGCAGGATTTGGCCAATACAATCATGTCTAGAGTGATGGAAAAGTTGAAGCCCACTAGTTTGCGAAGAATGGCTTCAAGCTGCATCCAGTAAGGGGTTATCAAAGACCAGCACCACCAGTAATGCAATAAGCATCCAATAGCACTGTTGAACATGTTCGTTGGTGACTGTACCTATGCAGCAGTTCCGGCTTCATGTACCACTGCATCAGCAGTCTGACACACATGGTAAAAACCTCCTTGGTCTTCGCTTCTGAAAGGTTGCTGCCCAGCTCACTCTCCCATGTCAATCCAGTTTTGAAGTGAGTTTCAATACAGTGACGTTATGGTATAAAAAAGAGTTTGACCTTTTGGGTGGATTAGTGGTAAAAAGTTTCTTCGGACTCAGTGAGTGGCTGTTGAAAAGTGAAAATGTTTACAGCAGATGTGCAAATTTGTTTAAAATTTGAATTTTATGTAGAAAGGTGGGAGAGGAATCCTTAAAGAGTAAAGAGAAAGACTTAGTGGTGCTTCTGTAAGAGGTTCAACCAGAGTTTTGAGGAGAACAACCTGATCCCAGTCTGGAATAGGAGGCTTAACGATTAATTTAAATTGAATAAAGAAAGTTAAAAAATGCATGAATGCACGAAGGCTCCATCTATGCAAGCAGTGGCAGCCTTGAAATGCACTCTTACAGTGTTAACCTAAACTGGAAACCTTCCTGTAAAAAAAAAAGCATAACTTCAGACAGGTCAGGATTCTGCAAAGTTTCCATCACATCTTACAAGCCCTTCTTCAGTCCTGAACCGTCAGATTCCAGGCTGTGAACTGAAACATCTCTGGTGTGGATGCTGTAGGCCTGCTTGAACAAGAACTGGCTGGACTGTATGTTCAATAATTTCCTCTGGAAAGTTGTAACCAGTGAGGGATCATGTCCTCCTGGCCAGATGAGCACTATAGCTATGGCTGAGACCCTCGTCTCATTTTCCTGAGCACTCAGGATATGAGGGGAAATGGAGGAAAATGTGGATGAAAAATTCCTTCTAAACTGAAAGACAGGACATCTATTCTTTCTGGTGGATCCACTTGATTCAGGGAGCAAAACTTCTTGAGCTTTGTATTGGAGCCTCTTCCTATTGCATCTAAATGGGGGTACCCCATCTGCACACAATCTGTTAAAGATACAGCCGATGAGACTTCAACTGTGACCTACTTAACAGATCCGCCTGAACATTCAGAATACCTTGAATGTGGATGGCTGTCTACGGTTTGACTTTCCACTGACCAAGTCATAATTTGACTGCATTGACTGTACCGTGGATCAGAGTAAGTCCTGTGCCAATTGTTGATATAGCACATGGTGGAGATATTACCTGTTTGCTCCACCACTGACTGATTCCTGAGCCTGCCCTAATGAAGAGCTAGATAAATTGCTCCCAGGTCTCTGATATTGGATCACAGATACAACTCTTGAGGAGATCACCTCCCCTAAACTAAAAAAGAATGTGGAAGTGTACTTCCTGATCAGAGTTATTGGAATGGCCAGAAAATCTACTTTGTTCAGTATTTCGTGGTGAAGCCGTCAAGACAGGAGTTTCTGGCTTGATCACAAGACAAACCAGACTTGATAAACATTGGTTTCTTCCTGAAACAAAGCTGGTTTGCAATGTAGACAAATTCCCACATTACAGCTTCTATCGAAGAGGTCAGGAAAGTATATATT
The DNA here is from genome assembly GCA_900303285.1 of Rhinella marina. Classification (NCBI taxonomy): domain Eukaryota; kingdom Metazoa; phylum Chordata; class Amphibia; order Anura; family Bufonidae; genus Rhinella; species Rhinella marina. The sequence goes on from ONZH01026146.1 coordinate 22,278, forward strand.
TGTAGACAGAGAGTCTGCCTGACCTGAACCAATAGCAATCTTCACTAGCGACAGGAGTGGCGGTTGCACAGGAGTAGGGGCGAGGCTTGCACAGAAGATGCTGGGGGAGCCCTATTCAAGTATTTGCTGTGGGGCCCAGTTATTCCTAGTTACTCCACTGGCACTTGGTGATGGGACCTTAGATCTCACATTCACCTTGATTTCTGGATCCACTCCTGTGAGAGCTTAACGAACCAGTTTCTAGAGTCTACCTGGAAGCTAAGGGCTGAGTTAGTGCCACAACTTAGTAGGAACACCAGGCAATGATGATAAACCAAAGGCCAGTGAATAGAATATGAGAAACCCTGGTGCATGATCGTCAGTGCTGGTGCATATTGATAACAAAACAGCAATTCACATCATTCAACTCTTCCGAGAAGGTATTTGATTAGAAACGTCAGATCTAACCTCCATCTTACCTGTGGCTTTGGCACTGCATACACTCTTGAAAAGACCAAGAATTTCCTGGGAAAGAGGTCAAAATTTTCCTGTTAAGTCCTGAAACAACCACCATATGAGGCTTTGTGAAGGGTTGACTTATTTGCCTTGGGGGGCAATTTGTTAACCTGAGGGAGTAACCTGGATACAAGATTCTATCCAAGTGTCTGAAGTAATCCTTGCACAATTTGAGAAAATGTTTTGTAATCTTGCTCCCACTGGAGGCCTGGAGTACTTAATTTGATGTTTACCTGTTCCAAATTCTATTTTCTAGCGCTTGGAGGCCTAAAACTTCAGGACTATCCGTCCCTTCAGAGCCCCTCTTAGGTGATCTTTGGAATGAAAATGAGAAGAATGAATCTAGGCCTAGAGGAATATTGTGGAAGAGAGACCCCTCTAACAATGATTGATTCTAAATAGAATTAATTTGGTCAGGAACAAATGGCGCTAACAGAATTTCCCTTACGCACAGAGTGTCTATGGGGACCACATGAAGTAGGAGGCACATTCAGGGCCCATTCAAACAAAAGTATTTTTACATTTCCGACACGTCCCGCAATTTGCAGATATAATGCGGGCCCATTGTTAATTGGCACAGGTGTCGTCCGCATCCACACATCATTTCATGGGAGAAAGAAATTGTCCCACTCTTTTCCATTATTGGGGAAGCAATCCCTATGTCACTAGGAAACTGAAGCCAAAGACACTTTGCACTCCATCATAGACAAGGAATTACTATGTTTCAGCAGAAAACAATCTTTCAAACTAGAAGTTCCCTGACAGGGAATAACCAACTGCCATAAAAAGTCTTCCCAGCCAGGCGGGCCCCTGGGGTATTACCTTATGGGGGTTTCCCCGCTGAGCCGAGACTGCAGGATCTGTAACATCCCACTGTAATCTACCTCCCACATAATGTTACCTGTCTGGCTGGGCACACTCCTGCCCAGGGTCGGACTGGGGTGTCTAGGGCCCACCGTAAAATTCCCTCTGGGGGCCCACTGTAAAGCTTACTCTGGGGGCCCACATGCATATGCTACCTGCCCACACTATCCAGTCTTTTATATAGACATAGGCAATGTACTGTGTAGCATCTTAGGCAGCCTATTTATAGGTCAGTCTACTGTGCCATGTGTCACTTGTGCAGGAGGTGGGGGACTAGAGGCCTACCTAGCTCAGGGGCCCACCGGGGGATTCACCTGTACCCCTGTGGGCCAGTCCGAGCCTGCTCCTGCCATACATTCCTTTAATATAGAATCATCAGTAAATATTCTAGAATTTTTTCTCTCTCATCCATTTTGGGCTTATCTCCTCTAGGTGCGAACATTTCAAGGTGAGCTAGCACAGCTTTAAATAATGAAAGAAAATGAATGTGTGCCATCATGAAACAAAGATCTTAAGAACCCTTCTGATCACAGAGACAGAGTCCACATCCAGATGAAATGAGGCAGGAGATAAGGTGAAAGGAGTTGTAGATAAGCGAGGTCTTATAGAAATGTAGAATCCGGTTTCTGCTGCCTATCCTAGCCTACACTCTCCTGACAATAAGGCGTCCAGGCTTCAAAAGGAATTAAAGGTTTAATGAAATAAAACAAGGCTACAAAGTACCAAGCAGAGTAAATAGCCAATAGCAAGACCTTCCTCCAATGTCCTATACTGGGAATAACATAAGCATTAACAGAAAGACATATACATTATCTATATTCCTATAAGCTATATCCCTAGAAGCTATATCTACCATGCAACAAGGCCCTATATTTATATGAACAGAAGTCACATCCACACCAACACACACCCACAGTTCCACCCCCGACTCCGGTAACGCCGTCCTTCTTTATTACAGTTCCTCCAATCAGTAGGCAGTAACGCGATATCGGTGACCTCCCACATTCAGTGAGCTGGCTGTCATCTTCCTGCAGGTGGCGCTCTCGCTCTGTGACTCAGTCCTTGCCCCTCTTGTGACCTTCTGGGATTGAGCTGCGTTTGTCCCTCAAGGCGTGACAACAGCCGGCTTTGATCTACTGTGTACGGCTCCGCAGGGCTGTTTTCTCTGCCTTACGCAGGGGCTGTAAATGGTCTTAGTAACAATAGATCTACAGGATGGCTTGCAGATTATCATCAGGTGTGAGACTTCTAGCAAAGGTCCATTCAACTGCTTCCTGATAGCATCTGTTTGATCCCAGCAGCTTCATGCACAACAAAGGGGCTATTTCAGGTTTATGACAAAGGCCACCTGGAGAATGCTAATTCTCCCACAGAACCTCAGCTGCTCCCTCAATCTCAGTTCATGATGCATATCTGCTGAGTTACATTTCATATGTTCAAATGGGGCATATTCCATGTTGGCTCCAACATACCCCCCTTTGTGTCTGAATGACACACCATTGATGGAATTTCATGACATCACTCCTCTTCAACCTCTCGGTCTCGATCTTCCTTTGTGAGCAAGGGGAATACATTCACTCACCATTCAACACCATTCATTCTTTACAATTTAAAACACTGCATTACAAAACACCTTGTAGGACATTGAAGGAGGCATCAAATACAGACAATGTAAGTCAGAATACAAATCAATAATACATAATCATCAAAAGCAAATCACAATAACTATCATCTATTTGATCATTTCATATGACATTTTTTAGAGAAAATAAAAAAAAATTATTTACATACAGAAAGTCATACATTTACTTATTGTTTCGTATGGGAATGAGGCAATCTCTTCTGTTGTGTCCCTTCTTGCCACAATTCTCACATATAGCAGTTACTGATGTCCTCTCTCCTGGCATGGTTACTTCCACTGACATTATATTAACCCTACTTTGGGCTTCAATTCTCACAGACAGGATTTGAAATTTCTTATACAAATATCTTGGTCATGCAGCACATATAAATTTGTACTAATGATAAGATGACTGCAACAGCGAGTAATACTATTATTGGGTGGATGAGATAATTCAAAATTCCATTTGCTGCGCTAGAATGCCCAAATATAACCTCCCACCAATAACCCTCAGCGTTCTCCTTCCACAGATGAGTGACCTGTTTTAGTTCCTCTTGGTCATGGTGTAAGAGAATTGTAGCCTTTGGCTCCTTGTTGTCGCAGTTTTGCCAGCAAGTATTCATCATTGTCGAACTTGACCAGCCAATCATGATCTTTTCCCCATCCCCAAATTCAATGTCTGTAGTTGGCTGGATTGTGGTACTTGACATCAACAGACAAATTAGCAACAGTGGGAATCACATTATTTCCAATCCGGTGTCTGAATTTCAGTAACGTTCCCCAGGGTACACCACGCTCCCCTACTTAATACAGTTGCAATTGAGCATTGTCCCAAAACTAGCGATACGTTAGTGGTGTACAGGAGAAAGAAACAAACTCTCTGATGTCCCAGATAAATGATGGGTGTTTGTCTCTTGCAATAGACTCCCCATCCAAAACACAAACAGAGGCGTTGTTCCAGCATTTGTCCTCCACTAATCTATACTGGCCTGGTGTACACAAAATATCCTGATTCCTATGTAGACAGAGGGAAATGTCAACTTGTTTCCACTGTCCATCCTCCCTGATTACATGAGGATGGTCTAACCTTGGGTGTAGGAGTGTGGATTCTCCGGTTACAATGCCAATTGAAGCAACCTTATATTACCACCTTTAGCTTGGAATCTGTGTACGGGATAAATGACGAGGCGTAACACATTTCCACATTGTGATGGATACACCCAATCCAAGCACTCGCCCACCATTTGGAATGTGTAAAAGTGAGGAGTTCTGGCAATGCAGCAGTGCCTGAGATGATAGCTCATATGGCCACTGCCCATTATATAAGGTTTGAATTGCTAATTTTATATTAGTCGACAGTTCCATCTGCCCTTGTGTACAAGCCAGTGCCCAAGATATGTTCCTACCACTAGCTTGCATATTCTCTATCAACACCTTAAAATGCTGGATGAAGTCTTTTGCTACCCCAATGTCTGTATTTACATGACCCTGTTGCAAATTACTGATGATATCATTAATTTCTTTTCTGTACCTCAAATCCCCTCTTGCTATTGGAAGCTATGGCTGCCAGTTTGGTCCGGTATGACACTAATGTCTGCTTGATTGATAACACCCATTCCTGTTCCTATGCCACCCCAATATAGTGCTAAGAGTATCCCTCCTTTCCCTGCTCTCCTTTGCCCTCATTAAGTGTTGCCTATTCTTGGTGCTCCGTGGAGTGAGCCACTGATAGAGAGAAGTGAATTTGATTCAGTGTATACTCGGCACATATTGGGTAGTAGGTTTTGATCAACCATAAAGAGATGTTAAAGCGCCAGGTAACAAATGCATATTTGACATTTGTAGCTATCCCCTGAGCTGAGTCTAAGTTGACTTGGAAAGGCTGTCCTACCTCCAGGTGAGGCTTGGTTGAAAGTACTGAGAGCTCCTGTTGCGCACGGCCTTACATAATCTGGATTGGCATCAATAATATGCATTTCCCCAATCTCTATCTCAGGTGTGCCGCACGTCCAATGACCAACCACATCCCTATAAGATTTATATGGTTTTGACATTGTCCCTATAATAAAGTTATCCCCTCTTTGAACCGTCATGCTGACTTCTCTAACTTCATCAAGGTCTGCTTTACTTATACGCTAAGCTAATTTCCCTCGGTATAGTGGCTGAATGCATGCTATCACGCCAACGTATGCCACACACAAACAAGTACTCTCCCTCTTTCAAGCTGTCACTTGAATACCCCATATTGTGCTCCTCTGTGCTCCCCTTTATCTGGTAAGTCTGACTCTTCTCCCAGCCAATAACCAGTATCATTTACATATACTGTTGCTACCATAAATGGCTGTAAAGCCTCTGGCATTATACCCTTGCGCACCATGGGTTAGTGCTTGATTCCCTACTTTTGAGCCATGACCTACTCTACCAAAAGAGAAGACTACACTATACAGGAATTGTTTACCGTGACCCTGATAGTACCTGTTTCCTACTTCCTTCCCTTCGGGTATAAGACGCACTCTCCTACTCTTAACCCTATGATCATTATTTTGCCAGATGTCCTCAGTAGTTGATTTTGGTAGTGTAACCGATGCCATTACATGTGCTCCTTCTGTCTCTCCGTTTCCTGATTGCTCAAAACCATGCAGACCACTGATGTAGGTGATGCCAATTGTCAACCAAATTGTTGAGGTCCATATATCCAGAATCCAGTGCTTTCGCTTGAATCACGCTTCATTTAGGATCCTGGAATACAAGAACAAGAGCGGCATCACATTCTTATCAGTTATATCCTTTTGCATTGATCTGCATGAACCCACTTCTCCATATCCCTCCTTTTCATGCATTTGGCATTCTTCTTGTCAACCTCTCTCTTAACCTTAACTATCTGACTACTTAATGCCATTGTCACCACAAATGGGCCTGTCCAATTAGCATCCCATGATGACTTCATCAAATCAGACCCTATGATAGTACCCCTCATGTGTTGGAGAAAGATAAAGACCATGCTCCACCCCACAGGCTTCCAATGTTTATGGATACTGGGAACGATTGCCTTGAAGGTACTAATTGTCCTCCAAATCCTCTAAGAAAGATGCTCTTACCATAAGGGTCTATAGTCAGTTTTAAATTTGTCAAACTAACGGCTGCACCCGTATCCAATAATATGTCTGTACGATGGCCCCCTACCGTACCCTGAATACGAGGTCTACCGCCCTTGTCCCTGTCAAGATGGCTCACTAGGGACAACACAGGGGCCTGACATCCCTATTGTTTTAAGTAAGGATTTGTTGGGGGAGGAGTCTTTAACTCCTCTGGCTTGTTTGCTACCAACTTTTTGAGCTCTTTCAGAAGGGGACCATACAATGTAACCTCAGGAGCATGTGTTACTCCATCTGCTACACTGTTTGTAAATGGTTTTTCTATGAGGGATAGTTCTGTCATTAACGGCTTTCTTTTTGTGTCTACACTCCTTCATAGTGTGACCCACGTTGCCACAGGTGTAGCATTTCCCTGCAAATCTCACCCTTCCTTCATTCCTAACTACCTCTGCAATTCGCTTCTGGGGCCTGTTATCACTGCCTGTCTCCTGAATCCAATCCTTTAAAATATTAACAAAGGCCTGGTAGGAATTTGCATTCCTCAGGGCAACTTTTGTTGGGTAATCTACAAAAGTACATTTATTGGCCATTGAATATAGAAAACTACTGTCATCAGAAGACATGTCAGGACAATTGTAAGTTGCCCGATACAAAGTTAAATACTCACTACAAAAGATTATTGGGTCCTCTCCTCTCTTTAACTTTGCATTTTCCAGGGCATTAGTACCTCTGGCCGTCTCTACCCCCCATTACTCTCTGCAATTCTTTCATTCTATCACTAGCATTTCCCCAATTAGGGTTAAGCTCAGCAGATAGGCCTTTATGAGTGCCCACCGGCGGCTGTAATTTTTCACACAGTTGGGATGGGAGCCATACCCGCAATAGAGCACATGCATCTCTATTATTTAAATTATATTGCGTAACCACAGACTCCAACTTATTGGAAAGACTAATGGGTGAGGCACTGGTATCAAATTTCCCCAACAACTGACACAGATTTGTTTTGTCCTGTATGGACAGAGTTGACTGTATTCGATTAACACCATTTATATGCAAACTATCTGTCCTCTGCCTGCTTCCTTCTGATACAGGAGTAAGAGAGATGCACTTCGATTTGGGGTTGATTGCGCCTCATCTGCAGTACAGATAGGCTGCTCTTCCCCCCACTTCCTGTCTCTTTGCTCCTGTTCAGCAGGTTTGCATAGCTGATCACAGCCACAATGGTTCTCCCATCTATGCCTCTCTTTTGCTGTAAGATTTAAAATACATTGCTCTTTTTGCTTCAGTTGTGAATTGGCCTCATTCAACTGAGATTTAAGTACACCATTAACATCCTCACTCCTGGCCTTTTGCTCTTCTAAAGATGCAATCCACTGCTCTCTAATTTTACATCTCTCTTCATAATCCTGTAACCGATCTTCTAAATCACAATTCTGCTGAATAAGCGTGTCTACTTCCTCCCTCAAATCCTCACATGCACAACCATTTTCAGCACTAGCACTAGCAACTGTTATTTCTTGCTCCACTTTGTCTAGCTCACCCCTAATCTGAGCTTTCTCCGTGTACCAAAGCAACTCTTTTTGTTCTGCAATTTCTTTCATTTTATAAACATACACAAAAAATTCGCTAACTGCTGCTTTTTCGCTTTCTTGTTAAACTTTTTGCCTTTACAACACTCATTTTGCTCATCACACTGCTTCATTAGGTCATTAAATTGATGGGTCAATGCATCATCCACACAAGTCTTAAAGTTAGCTGAAGCATACTTTCCCACAAACTTACTCACTACTTCCATTATGACTATACTACCAATTGCAAATAAATAACAGACTTCTCAATGACACAGAAATAAACTAAAAGACAATTCAATACATAAACTAGGGACCTGGACTGAACACAATCCTCCCTAAGGCAGTCACACTTTAAAACAACAAAATTTGTGACTTCACCTACACTTGACTGACCGTATCTCACACAAACTTGATCAATACAGATCCAAGATCCAGGCCACAAGAGGTCTCCTATTGAAGAAAATAAGTCTACTTATCCTACCTAATAAATCTACTCAACTTAAGGTTCAACTAGGTTGTAGCCACCTTACTTTACTTCTCAGAGACGTTGGGTTTATCCTTTAGATCTTATGAGAACTTCAGTCAACACAGGGCATTGCCCTTACTTGCCGGCAACAATACAACAACACAGGCCTTAACTTACTATGCTAGCACAATACACTAAACACAAATATACTGACAATAAACCTACACAAACAATGCATGTATATAACCCAGTAAAGAAATTTATGCTCACCAATTAAGCGCGTCCGCTCACTGATGTATTAATCCTCAGAACGGCAGGTCAGCGTCTCTGGAGTCCTTCAGTACCCACGAACCAGCGTGTTACTTGGCCACCACGATACCTCGCTTCCGTTCTTCTCCTTGAAGATTGGTCTCTTTATCGGATATCCCTCTTGGTTCTCCTGGAGCTTGAATAGGGCAGATTGGATCTTCCTGGGTTCTTCGTAGACTTGGATTTCCACGGTCCCATCTGGGGTGCCAAATGTAGAATCCGGTTTCTGCTGCCTATCCTAGCCTACACTCTCCTGACAATAAGGCGTCCAGGCTTCAAAAGGAATTAAAGGTTTAATGAAATAAAACAAGGCTACAAAGTACCAAGCAGAGTAAATAGCCAATAGCAAGACCTTCCTCCAATGTCCTATACTGGGAATAACATAAGCATTAACAGAAAGACATATTTTTTGATTGAAAACGTCTTTATTGCAATCAAATCGTCAATACATACATACTTAGTACTGCGACGCAGCGCAGGCCACGAGGCAGCACATAATAAATACTTACAATCGTCGCTCTTTAGCATGGTATTGTCATGTAAAACACAGGCTAACCTACGCTATACATCACAATACATGCTACACTAGCATACCTATTCAATCACGATGACACAAAAGAACCTTTCAACAAAGCATTTAGACAGTGATGAGGGGTGGGGGAGGGGAAGGAGGGGGTAGGGAGGGGAGATCACATGCCCGAAGCTTTATTGAACTAACACACACCACAGGGGGGAAGAGGGGAAGGAGAGGGGTTTAGTCCTCTTCTTCGTCGATGTCGTCCAGGAAGTTGTAGTCCCGCAACAGGCTGTGGATAAGCCTGCGGCAGTCCAGGACGGACATGCTCTCCCTCCTGAGGATGAGCCGGTTCCTGGCAAGCCATATAGCGTCCTTAAAACAGTTCATAAGGCGCCAGGCCTCTTGGATGGCCTCAACAGAATGAATCCCAGGAAATAGTCCGTACAACACCGAGGTGTGTTGCAGGCAGTTCCTGGGCACCGAGTCTTTGAGTTCATGTTCCAGGGCATCCAAAAGGCCCTGCGCAAAGGGGCACTCCCAGAAAAGGTGGTACGATGTTTCCTCCGTGAAGGGGCACCTGGGGCAGTACCGCGTTTTGCACAGGTTGCGGGCGTGCATGAATGACCGGATGGGTAGACCACCCTGGATGGCCATCCATGACAAGTCCTTGTGCCCGTTGGTTAACCTGTCTGAAGACACATTAGTCCAAACTGTCTCTGCGGTGTCATCAGGGAGCCCTGGAATTGACTCCGCCAAGTCCTTTGCTCTGATTAGCTTGTGGATGGTCTTGGGTTTCCACAAGTCGGGCTTGAGGCCCTCCAGTTGATGTTCCCTCACGAACCGGACGACGTCTCCGTAATACCACGGAGCGTGCCAGTTGTAAGGGATGGAGCTGTCCCACTTGTCCCAGCCCAGACCTCTCCAGAGGGGCAGGAGAAAAAAGCGAGACATAGCCTTGCCCGCAGAGCCGTTTGCTGTCCTCAGAGTCCGACGAACGCTGTCACAAACAAAGGCGATCCGCAGTAACGTGGGCAGGTCCGGAATTCCTTTCCCACCCTTGCGGGGCTCTTTGTACATGATGGCTCGCTTCACTCTGTCCATTTTCGATCCCCAGACAAAGCGAAACACTGTCCTGGTAATGGCCCTAGAAACGGTAGCCAGAGGGGGCCACGCCTGTGCGGTGTACTGTAGCACAGGCAGAACTTCGTTACGCAGGACGAGCGCTTTGCCCTCGATAGTGAGTTGTCTGAGGCTCCATAGTCCAATCCGTTGGTTGACTTTGGCCAAGCGTTCTTCCCAAGACTTGAGGGCTGCGCCTTCCTTCCCAAACCAGACTCCGAGGATTTGGATGAAGTCTGATTTGATGGTAAATGGGAAGGGGGCAGAAGAAGCCAGTTGCCAGTCCCGAAGAGCATGGCTTCCGACTTCCCGCAGTTGACTTTGGCCCCTGAAGCTTGTCCGAACTCCTCGCAGGTCTGGACGAGTGCAGTCACCGAACGCCGGTCGGCGCAGAAGACGGTCACGTCGTCCATGTACAGCGAGCACTTGACCTCGTAGCGTCCTGGTCCTGGTGCGGTGATCCCTCTGATCTCTCCATTCTGCCGGATAGACTCCGCGAAGAGCTCTATAACACAAACAAAAAGGAGAGGTGAAAGAGGGCAGCCTTGTCTGACCCCGGAGCGCACCTGAAAGGGGTCAGTCTTCCAGCCGTTCACCAACACCGTGCTGTAAATGTCAAGGTACATCAGGTTAACAAACGAGCAGAACCTCCTGCCTAGACCCAGCTTGCGCAAAGCCTTGCCCATGAATTCATGGGAGACGCGGTCAAAGGCCTTCTCCTGGTCGAGGCTGACCAGGGCCGCATGTACACGGCGGTCTTTGATGTATTGTACCGTGTCTCGCATGAGAGCGAGGCTGTCTGCGATCCTGCGGCCAGGGATGCCGCAGGTCTGGTCCGGGTGGATGATCCCGCCGATGACAACCTTCAGCCGGTTGGCCAGTACCTTGGCGAGGATCTTGTAGTCCACGTTCAGGAGAGAGATGGGACGCCAATTTTTTTAAGTCGCATCTCTCCCCCTTCCGCTTATACAGGATCGTGATCATGCCTTCCCTCAACGATGGGGCATTCTACCCTCCACCACCATCTCCTCATAGAGTTCCAGCAGGTCCGGACAGATCAGGGTCCCCCAGCGCTACATAGAGCTCGGCTGGAAGACCGTCACTGCCCGGGGTCCTGCCGGACCTAAAGGATCTAGCGGCAGAGAGCAGCTCCCCCACCGTCAGAGGGTCATCCATCGCCTCCGCACCTGCAGGGTCAAGATGGTTAGTGATACCTGACAGGAATTTATCGGCGGCTGTCGGATCGGTGTTCTTCGGGGAGTAGAGGTCGCTGTAGTAGTCTGTGACGACTCCCATCACTTCCTCCTTCCCTGTTTCGCATGTTTCCATCCTTGTCTCGGAGTTCGTTCAGGGGCGTGTGGCCGGCGTGGAGTTTCCTGAAAAAGAACGAGTTACATTTCTCACCCTTCTCCAGGTTCTCCACCTTGGAACGGAAGATGATTCGCTTGGATTCCTCCTCGAAGTGCCTTTTCAGGCTCTTTTTGGTCTCCTCCAGCTCCTCCCTCACGTTCCAGCCGCACAGATGAAGGTCTTGCAGGGACCGCAACTGACGCTGCAGCTCTCTGAAGTCCCTTTTCTTCTCACACGCCTGTTGTTGTTGCTTGGCCTGAAAGAAACAGCGAAACTGGACTTTAACATACTCCCACCAGTCACTAGTTCGTGCAAACAAGCATTTGTCGTTCCGCCAGGCTATGTAGGTGTCTCTAAGCTCCGCAAGCACATCCTCGCGATTCAGCAGAGCGCAATTCAGTTTCCAGGATCCAGGGCCTGGGGGGAACCCGTCGCCAAGGACGCACTGGACCTGAACGGCCCTGTGATCGGAGAAGAAGCAAGGGATCATAGAGTACCCGCACCGCCTGACTGCCCGAGAGGTGAACACAAAGTCTATCCTAGAACGGAGTGAGCCATCGGGTCGGCTCCACGTATAATTAACGGAGCCTTTCCCCATGGATCCCACAACGTCCCGCAAGGACGCTTCGGTTACCATCTCGATAAGCAGCTTGGAAGTGACATCCAACTTGCTTGAAGTACCGGAGCTGCGTCCGTCCTCCTCGATCGGGCAGTTGAAGTCCCCGGCCATCACTACGGTCCTAGTGGTAGCGAGCTGCAGTCGCAGGGCCTGGAAGAGCTCCAGTCGCTCACCCTTGTCAGGGGAAGCGTACACGTTGATGAGCCTAACCGGCTCTCCCGCCCAGGAACCGTCTACGACAAGAAGTCTGCCGCAGACGAGCTCCTGGACGGAGTCAAGTGTAAAGGTGCTTCCCCTGAGGAGGATGGCCACCCCAGCCGACTTACAGTCGCCCCCACCGGACCAGTAGGACGGACCATGGGACCACAATCTGGCCAGATGGTTGTGAGACCTAGAGGGGGCAGTGCACACTCCTGCAACATGAAGACGTCGGCAACCTGAGAGGAAAGAAAAGCTAGCACCGTCTGGCACCTAGACCTATCCCTAATGCTCCTGACATTAATGGAAAAAAGGTTAAAGTTTGCCATCATGGAGGAGAAAGAAACAGGTTAGCGGAAACGATACAGCTTAGTTACCACCCCGGTCGTCCGGCGGCTTCTCTTCGTCTTGCGTGCCGTCTATGGGTTGCCCCAAAAACAGCAGGCACTGTGCTTCCAGTTCCTGGAGGGCGTTGGTCTGGACGACTTGAAAGTCCTGCAGCTCTTCGCCCTCGATGATGGTCTCCAGCTCTTTCACGATGTGGTCCATTTCTTCTGCGTCGGGCAGGGGGTCTTCCTCCACCTCGATCATCTTCTTCTTGGAGTGGTCAGCGACGGGGCTGTCCCTCTCCTTCCTTTTTCTTGGCTGGACACCTGGGGAGACAAGAGGGGGAAAGTCCTCCGTGGTGTGGGCTGTAGCAGCTGGAGGGGGGTTAAGTGCTGCTACAGTGGTGGCCAGGGGGCGGGTTGGGCTGGAGGCGCGTGAAAGTGCCACTGAGGTAATGGGCGGGATTAGGATAGCCTCAGTGGTGGTGACGGGGAGGGAGGAGGCTGGGCGGGGAGGGTTGGTCACGGGAGCTTGGGCAGGGGCAGGTGTCCGCTTACCCTCCTTCTTGGATGGCTTCTCTCTGGGCTTCGCTGCTGCCGGAGCCGAGGCTGGCTTCCCACTGGCCGGGGCCTTGGCTACGACTGATGCCCAGCTGCGGTCCCTCTTTGGACAGTCCTTGTAGATGTGGGAGGACAGTCCGCACAGGTTGCACGCCATCTTCTTGGGGCAGTCCTTGGTCTCGTGTCCTGTCACCCGGCAGATTCGGCAGGGATTCTCCTCACAGTTCTTCATCTCGTGACCCTTCTTCCCAGACATTAACAGAAAGACATATACATTATCTATATTCCTATAAGCTATATCCCTAGAAGCTATATCTACCATGCAACAAGGCCCTATATTTATATGAACAGAAGTCACATCCACACCAACACACACCCACAGTTCCACCCCCGACTCCGGTAACGCCGTCCTTCTTTATTACAGTTCCTCCAATCAGTAGGCAGTAACGCGATATCGGTGACCTCCCACATTCCAGTGAGCTGGCTGTCATCTTCCTGCAGGTGGCGCTCTCGCTCTGTGACTCAGTCCTTGCCCCTCTTGTGACCTTCTGGGATTGAGCTGCGTTTGTCCCTCAAGGCGTGACAACAGCCGGCTTTGATCTACTGTGTACGGCTCCGCAGGGCTGTTTTCTCTGCCTTACGCAGGGGCTGTAAATGGTCTTAGTAACAATAGATCTACAGGATGGCTTGCAGATTATCATCAGGGTGTGAGACTTCTAGCAAAGGTCCATTCAACTGCTTCCTGATAGCATCTGTTTGATCCCAGCAGCTTCATGCACAACAAAGGGGCTATTTCAGGTTTATGACAAAGGCCACCTGGAGAATGCTAATTCTCCCACAGAACCTCAGCTGCTCCCCTCAATCTCAGTTCATGATGCATATCTGCTGAGTTACATTTCATATGTTCAAATGGGGCATATTCCATGTTGGCTCCAACAAGAAATATGAGCAGAAAGTATCTGAGTGAAAGCTTCTGACCGCTAAGAAGTAAACCATTCCACAACTTCTGCACCATGTCTGCACTGGAGCCCTTCAGGTGGGAGGCAATGGTGCAGACATCTCCTACATTGTCCACAGTTGGTGCAGACATCTCCTGCATTGTTCACAGTTGGTGCAGACATCTCCTACATTGTCCACAGTTGGTGCAGACATCTCCTGCATTGTTCACAGTTAGTGCAGACATCTCCTACATTGTCCACAGTTGGATCACATACTAACATTTATTGTCTTTATGGGATTCCTTGTAGAGTTCTGTATTTGTAACATATTATTTCGCTCATACATACATACAAACTACATATGAGCCACTCCAGTACCCTTAGAGCTGCTGTGATTCCGCTGCTGCAGTAAGATCTCACACTGTGCAGAGCAACAGATGTAGCAGAGCTAAAAATGATTCTAAAACACATGGCACAGAGTTATCTCATACATTTTTGTGAAAAACTATTGAAATACATTGAAAGAGTTAGTAACCTCTTGTGCCATTTTTTACTTAACATGTTACCCATCACGTTTAGCTCAGCTGCACCTGTATACTTCTACTCCAAAATGGTTCCTGAGATGGAGACACTGCTGCAGGCTTGAAGGTAATAACAGTGCTTGTAATGGCCGAACCAGCACTTCTCACAGGGACACCCCCTGAAATATACATTGATAGTTTGCAGGGAACCCCCGCTGCATATGAGAAACTCACCAGGACCACTCCAGGATAAATCTTAGCTCAATTCCATGGAACAGCTGATGGGGAAAATAAACTCTGGAAACCACTTACAGATCAGTAATGCCATGCAGTTAATTCTAGAGCACACCTCCAGCTCTATAACATGCATATAACTCTGGATATACTTCCAGATCGGTAATGTCATTCAGTTAGTTCTGGAGACCACTTCCAGCACTATAACATGCAGCTAACTCTGGACAGTCTTCCAGATCAGTCATGTCATGCAGTTAATTCTGGAGCACACCTTCAGCTCTATAACCTGCATATAACTCTGGAACTCTTCCAGAACTTAATATAATACATGATACTCTGGAAACCACTTCCAGTTATATAATATTAGGCTTGACAACCATACTGGCCTTCACAGCAGCAGGAACCTCTGTATCTGTGAGCTTCATTGTCCTAGACAGAAGAAAAAAAACACATCTACCTAGTGGGTGTGCACTTCTTTATAGGGGGTTAATTAGTCTGACTTACTAATGATTATCTTCTGTCCTAGACGGGAGGAGCAAGACATTAACCCTTTGTGTTGTGCTGCCTGAAGGACGATAAGGAAAGATATGTTCCCAATCTCTGCTGACCTGAAGTAGGTGGAGAGAGGAAAGAAAAACCATCAAGCCTCTGAAAAGAGTGGTGTGGAGTAGAAAAAAAAGAAATCCCTGTATGAGGGGTTGTGGTATCTCCATATATCAGTTAGGCTCAAGGCGGTAAATGCAATATTAAGTTTACGCAACTTAGTATATGCAATACTAGACCTCTTAGAGGAGGTGTCCAAGAATCAATTTAGAGGGACATTTAAGTCTCCATACAGAATGATCACCAAAAATCTTTAACGTCTCCAGAGTCTCCAGCATCCAAGGGATCTTGCCGCTTGTTCAGGGGATATAGGTTGGCAAAAGTATTGGAAGAAATAGTGCTTTTCAGGAACAAAAATCTACCTTCTGCATTGGACAAGTGGACAAGCAATTTAAAGGGGACCAATTTGTGGAAAGCAATTGTTACTCCTTTCGAGTTAGAATTCGGGTGATACCATTGCCTAGTTTGTGGAAAATCTGTGAATTTTACAATCCTGGAGGAAAGCAATTCTAGTTCTGAGTTTGCGCAGTAAGAGTATGATGTAACTGCATTTATTTGGAGAGTTTAGCCATTTCACATTAAAGGATGATATCACAATATCAGATGTAACAGAGACTAAGAGAAGTTATGGCTAGATTTGAGAGGTCCTCCAACAGTAATGTGAGTATAGCTGGAAAGAGACAACAAAAGAAAACGGTGATTTAAGGGAAGAGATAGGCAAGAAGAGAATGGGGACGCTATGCAGATCAAACAATATAGCAAAGTAATAACTGTGGGATGAACCAAATCAGCTCGCAGATCACAAGATCTGCACCTGAAGGGGGTAGGGGGTATGGGCTGCTGCACTGAAGGTGTCTTGACAGAAATACTCAGCCCAGGGGACAAGCGACGAGGTGGGGAAGAGGATGTAAAGAGAACCCTGGTCGTAGAGTGACACAGAGCCACCACCATGTAACAATATTGCAAAAGGGGTGATATGCCCAAATGGCCCCATTATACATAACATATATAATGAAACTGAATAAGCGACCTAGGTAAATCTCTGACCAATCCCTGTAAAGAACCAGTCCACTGGAACGATAATCAAGTAGAGAACTTGAGCACAGAGTGGTAGACGTAGATATATCAGAGTTTTCAACAAAAGTAGGAAGAACAGTCCTCGGTCGTTCCAACTTCATAACAAGATTCGTTATATAATGAACAGGAATGTGGGAGCAAATATATGAGGACAAGGAGATTACTTCTAGATAAACTTCATATAAGAAAGGAGATAGACTCAAAGTGAAAGAATTATGGCACTGATGCCAAGTCAGGCAACGTTCAGTTGATTCTTGGATAATGATTTGCTTGCTTTAGGAGACTTCATCCTGGCTATCAATTTCCATGGATCCAATTTTTGTAGCTGACCAGGGTGGACTGTCCATTGGTTGCATGCCAAATAGCAACCAGGCCTTCTCCTTCTCCAGGTACTGCCGGCGATGAGATTGTAATGTGGCTGCCATTTTTGTAACCACTAGACCAAAGAGAAAGAGCCATGAATAGGGTAGATATTGAAATCCCTTTTTGGTGCACTGCAATCCCAGGTGATGCCGCTTTGCAAGACCAGTGCAATATCCTGGTAGAAAACGAGATGCATTCAATCATACTTGAGGTCAGAGCACTCTCTCTCTCCAAGGTATCCACAAAGGAGAGTAGGCCGTAAATGACATCTCAAGGCGGTTCATTCTGCCTGGAGCGCGGGTGCAAGGTCCAATGTGTGTGCACTATAACCATGTTGGTGGCCTTGTCTGACCCCCAACAGATCTGTAAAAAAGCCCTGGGCTACTTTGGGAGCTCGTCCAGAGACCATGACTCTGGGAGTCCTTCAATGCGGAAATGGCACTGCCTGCTCCTTTACTCTTGTTCCTTGAGCAGGGTAAGTGCCTTGTTAATATATTCCCTACGTATAGAAAACCAACTATGGGTGCGCACACTCAATAGGAACGGAGTGGAGGACAGCGGGAGGTAAGTATAAATATAAACAATTTATTCAGGGGCCAAAGGAACACTCTTCTGGTGTCTGTCCATGTAGTAGGTGCACACTGCTTAAAAATTGTGGCAAATTTCGCACCACCCAGGAACTGGCGTAAACTTCAGGTGTAATGTGCAGCAGTTTTATGGAATACATATCGTTGCAGGTGCACGCTGCCATGGCTAGATACACAAAGGAAACAAAATAAATACAATGCAACAGCACTCTGCAAACCAAATAAAGTACAAAAATGCCATAGTAATAGAAAATATTCTGGTGCTAATGCTATGCTTATTTAGTAAATTTGAGATTCTTGGCAAATATATTTTGTACAAAATTATTTGGGCCCGTCTGCCAAATGTCAAGTCGATCTCTGTAAGACTGGAACCTAACACTAAATGCTACCTGTAATATGCCATAACGGCCACCATAAAATTCAGGGAGTGCAGGTTCTACATGCATGCTGAGCCCACTCTATACCTCACCTGGTGCTAGATGGCTACCACTGAATGCCATGAGAGTCCACTCTATACCTCTCCTGGTGCCAAAAGGCTTCCAGTGAGTGCAGGGAGAGCAGGCTACAGCTTTATACTTACACTAATTAAAATCAGCCTATGGGGCAGACAGGCTGGTCAGGAGTGCACGACTAAATGGAGTAGCCACACTGGAGTAGCCACACCTCCAGTACAAACTACAAAGAAAAAGGGGGGTCAGTCAGCACATTCCAGGTGCAGGTGCACGTTGCCATGGCTAAATACACAAAGGAAAAAAAAAATACAATGCAACAGCACTCTGCACTCACTGGAAGCCTTTTGGTACCAGGAGAGGTATAGAGTGGACTCTTATTGCATTCATTGGAAGCCATCTGATACACGAGAGGCGCATAGAGTGGGCTCAGCATGCATGTTGGTACCTGTATTCACTGGTTTTAATGGAGGCCATTTTGGCACCAAAAATGATAAAAAAGCAGAGTGGACCCAGCATGCATGTGGAACCTGCACTCCCTGAATTTTATGCTGACCGTTATGGCACATAACAGGTAGCATTTAGTGTTAGGTTCCCGTCTTACAGAGATCGCCTTGACATTTGACAGACGGGCCCAAATAATTTTGTACAAAATATATTTGCCAAGAATCTCAAAATTACTAAATAAGCGTAGCATTAGCACCAGAATATTTTCTATTACTATGGCATTTTTGTACTTTTTTGGTTTGCAGAGTGCTGTTACATTGTATTTACATACTGTATCATTAAATGTATCAGGTCACAGAAGTCCCACCCTTGAAATGTCCCCTTCTGCTCACTTTTTAAAAAAGTGTAATGCCCCTTTCACACGAGCGGGAGACTCGCATGTCTCCCGCAACGCATCTACAGGGCTGGACTCCGGCACTGACTGGGATCGCATAGCATTATATGCGATCCCAGTCAGTGCTGGAGTCCAGCCCTGTAGATGTGTTGCGGGAGACATGCGAGTCTCCCGCTCGTGTGAAAGGGGCATAAGGGTGTCAGAATGTCAGGGGAAAACAGTCACATATTTTGGTTGAAACCAGGACTTGCACCAAAATGTGCAGCTTTTCTATGTCAGAAAACTAGCATAGAAGCTTTATAAACCCCCCCCCCATGTCTTGTACTATTTTTCTACATTTGTTTTCTCCAAAATAATGTTACAACATGTGTATAAAAACTACTTAAGAATGTTTTATGCATATTTAACTTGAAATAAACAACGTATTATGTATGCATTTATAGCTTTAGAGCATAATACTACAAAACACCTGCAAAAACAGTTTTTATTTACTGTGTTTCATATTTCTTGCAGATGCTGTACCTGGGAAAAATTCTTTTTTGGCATTAGTCAAGCTGCCAAAGGTTATAATATTGTGTTTTACTATATATTCATTGGGCGCATCTTTAGCATTTTTGGACCCAACCATGTCCCTTTTTCTTATAGAAACAGTAAGTATTTTGCTCTTGTTTTCAAAATGTATGCAATCAATTTTAGTTAACGTGTTTGTTTTAAAGAGGTCCTGTAACCTGTTTTAGTAATTACTTGCATTCCTCAAGTGATAATAAATTTGAAGCATCTCTTCTTATAACTTTGTTGTTCCATTCCTTCTAGGATTGTATGAAGGACTTGACAGCTGTCTGTATTAAAGGTGCAACCGGGTGTTACCAACTGGACCTATCACTATCCAATCAGTGTTGCCAGTGTCATACTATGCAGGGACACTACCCCAACTGGAAACACCCAGTTGGAGCTATATCACAGACTTCTGGCAATGAATAATAGAGGAACATGACAACATAGTCATCAGAACAGATGCTTTGGAATTATTACATGGGAAAGGTCATCTCTAATTTGCCTTCCAGTAATATCTTGGTTGGGAATAATGTCAGATCACCTTTAGTAGTTTGTGGGTGTCAATTCCAATCCAATGTTTCCTTATCTTCTAAAACATTATGCACTATAAAAATATGGAGGACTTTGTGATGTCCTTGTACTTGGTATACTGCCTGACTTTACATTGATTAACTGTGTAAATGGTACAGTATGTACACTTCTGCTATACATGTTATTGCTTCTAAATGCAACTTAAGTAAAAAAAAAAAACTTGTAAATAATCTTTATTAAAAATATCCCATGATGTGTCTCTAAGTTCTTAGGCATCTCTGTGTGTCTCCTTGGTTACAGACTACAAACAAACCCTGTGTAGTCTGATCCAGCAATCAAACACCCTTTATTTGTCCCAAACACATTGGCAGAGGTACTAAAAGGTATGAAAGAGAGTGTCTCTACTAAAACTAAACAAGGTTTGTTTGTTGTCTGTTATCAAGGAGATACATGAGTCAGTATAGAAGTTGTAGCCCCAAAACAGTAGAATATTTTAAATTAAGATTTGGAAAGTTTTTTTTTTTTTTTACAATATTTTAGGTGCATTAGAGCAATACAATGGCTGCAGAGGTACTACAATTTTTCGTGTGAAAAGTTGCAAACTTCGTGTTTGTGACTTTTTCAACGGCTCTTGCACAAAAATTTCTGTGCAAGTGTTGTTACTCTGCCAGTCTTGCTACTTTCCCAAAAAGGGTGCGTGGTGAGGGTGGGTAGGCAGCCCCATCACATTTATCATCTTTTACACTAGTTTTCTGGTGGGAAAGAAGACTGAAATCTAGGTCAGGAAGGGGCTAGCGAAGACCACCTGTTTATCATAGTCCGATATATGTCAGGCTATGATAAATTTGTCCCACAGCCTTGAAAATGTCCTAGTTTCTTCAAAACTGATATGGCGAAAGGAACATAATCAGTAGTACACACTCAGTAGGTAGTATAAAGTCATTAAAAAAATTGTGGGCACAGGCTAATAATATTTCTGCCAATCTGGTTTGATTGCACAGTGCAATAACCATGGAACATGCTTGCTAAACTCGGCTTTAGTCTGGTTACTGCACTCTGTAGCGATTCTGGTACCTTTGGAGTGGGGTGGCTTTGGCTGTTGACCCCCTTACAACACTCTGTAAATCTGTAAGGAGTCATGGTGCTCTGAGCTGCTTCCCTGTGGAGAGACTCTGCAGGAGGGGGAACTTCCCCCCCCGTTGCTACATCTTGACATGTCTGCTTCCAACACTAGACTAGACTAAGACTCACTGAAAACTTCCTGCTGCCCCTCCCTTGGTAGGAAACAGGACTGGCCCACTTCTGCCCAAAAGTTCCATCCTATCTATGTAAAACTTCTATTGCTCTGTCAGAGATTTTGGAGTATTATTTCAGGTGTTTTCACTGACACTTAAAATGCTATCCTCTCTATTGTAAAACACACATTGTGCAGTCTTATTGAGTTGAATCCCCCCCCCCACACCACACCAATACTTCAGAAAAAAACTGTATTTCTGTTCTAATGGGGAAAAATAAAGAAATGTTCTTGCAACTTTTGAGGTTCTGCAGAAGCTGCAGCTGTGTTATGAGGCAGCAACTACAGCTAGAAGGCACTGCCTAGCACACCCAGCCTCATCTCCTCACTTCTCACTCCTTGTCTGTAAGCTTTCCCTGCCTTCCCCAATTCTACACAATTCTTTCTTTCTAGCCTTTCCCTTCACTGTCCCTCACAATAGAATAGAAGCTTGATTGTGACTGTACACTGTCCCTAAGATCGTTTTTCTGTCAGACACTGCATAGATCTATCCACCCTCATTCTCAGCCAAGCACAGAATGACGTTCTGCTAATTCTGCAAGTGTACCTCCCTGCCTGCTACAGCACTGACAGGCCATCTGTCAGCCTGTGAGCCAATCAGGGCAAGCCTTTCCCCAACCCCAGGCTTTCGGTTCACCTGGCAGACAAATTTTCGGGAAGCTCGTAACAAACCCAGTTCATTAAGAACTAATTCACTCATGTTTAAATGTCATGAAATTACTTGTGCTCACATTTGCAGACAAAATCCACCAATGTTGGAATTTTGTGATTATCTCAAATTTCATGCTTTTTTGTTTCTTTTTTTTTTTTTTAATTAACATATAATGTGATGATGATTTTCTGGTTTTAATATTTTTACCACCAAAAAGGCTGCTTTGTATAATTTAATATAATTATTTTCCTATACGTGTTTCTTATAATGGGACTTTACATATGGTTAGTTAATAAAACATGCAAGTAATGTTCCAGTAGAGATTGCTGTTCTCTCTTTTTCTGCTTCCAGTTTAACTTGAACGCCAGTTATGTTGGCTTAGTGTTTCTCGGACTCGCTTTATCATATTCACTAAGTTCACCACTTCTTGGAGTAGTAAGCGACAGATTACCCGTAAGTACCGTAATATTTCTTTGACATTGCACAAATGGCTTTCACTATAATCATGATTTACCTTTTTTATGTTTTTCATATAGGAATTGAGGAAGCAATTTCTTATTTTTGGCAACCTTGGTACTGCATTGTGTTTTTTTATGTTAGGACCTGCACCTATATTCCACATTGAAAGGTGTGTTTCAATCTTAAATATATAAAATATCTTGGGCTATGTACACACTACATTTGAGTCTTCCATCGAAGGGTGACATATACCACCAAGGTATGCAGGCTGTAAAAGGATACTGGGGTGGGTCTGACTCTGCCTCCCTCTTAAAGTTCTGTTCAGTGGCGTGCTAAGGGAAAAGGGGGGGTCAGTCCGAACCAGGTGCCACTGTCAGGGAGGTCCCAGAGTCCAGAAGCAATGAGTGCTTCCATCAATACAGATGGAAGCGCTCATTGTTGGAGCTCTAGGAGCTGCGGTCCTGTCATTCACCGCTCAGCTCCCCGTGCCCCCCCTCCTTCAGGCTGGCGGCGCACAGAATGGTGAAGCAGGGAGACTTCTCCCTGCTTCACCATTCAGCCTGCAGGCACGAATCGCGCTACTGGCCTGTGTGGGAAGAGCCTGCAGCCAGGAGTCTACCTAAGCTCTGTCCACACAGTGCTGCAGAGCGATCTGTCTGCAGGGGAGAGAGGACTGTGAGCTTAAGGAATGGGACAAGGTGAGTAGGTGCACAGATGGCATTTCTACCATGGAGGGGGCACAGAGGGCATTTCTACCATTGAGTGGGCACAGAGGGCATTTCTACCATAGAGGGGGAACAGAGGGCATTACTACTACAAAGGGGGAACAGAGGGCAATACTACTACAAAGGGGGCACAGAGGGCATTTCTACCATGGAGGGGGCACATAGGGCTTTACTACGGTGAAGGGTGCACAATGGGCATTTCCACTACAAAGGGGCACATTGAGCAATACTACTACAATGGGAGCATAGAGGGCAATACTACTACAAAGGGGTACAGAGGGCAGTACTACTAAAGGGGCACAGAGGGCAATACTACTACAAAGGCGGCACAGAGGGAAATACTACTACAAAGGGGCACAGAGGGCATTACTACTATAAATGGGATACAATGTGCATTATTAATATGAAGGGGGCACAATGGGCATTACTACTGTGAAGGGGGCACAATGGGCATTTCTACTACAAAGGAGCACAATGGACATTACTATAATAAAGGGGGCACAATGGGCATTATTACTATGAAGGGGCACAAAGTGCATTACTATGAAGGGGGCACAGAGGGTATTATTACTTTAAAGGTGGCACAGAGAGCACTACTCCTGTGAAGGGGTGGGTATAACTGTTATGGGGCACTGAGTTGGCATTATTACAGTGAAGGGGGCACAATGGGCATTACTACTATGAAGGGGCACAGAGGGCATTATTACTGTTATGGGGCACAGTAAGGGCATAACTACTCTGAAGGTGCACAGAGAGGGCATTACCACTGTGAAGGGGGCACAGATAGGGCATTACTACTGTGAAAGGGGTACAGAGAGGGCATAACTACTGTGAGAGGGTATAATGTGGTCATAACTACTGTGAAGGGGGCACAATGAAGGGATAGGTACTTTAAGGGGGCACAATGTGGGCATATCTACTGTGAAAGTTGTACCGTGAGGGCATAAATACTGTGAGGGGGCACAATATCGGCATAACTACCATGAGGGGGCACATATTTGGACAAAACTACTGTGAAGGTTGTACAATGAGGGCAATACTACTGTGAGGGGGTACAATTTTTGTTTAAAGTATTTCTGGAGGTGGAGGGTGCCAGAGAAAGGACCTGCCACTGGTTCTGTTCCCTAATGTCCTGACTTGCATATGTACCTAGGACTGTGATTGAGACTCAACACGCTGTATATTAATAAAATATATATTTATTGTACACTACCGAGTCTTTCATATACAATTAATGTATAACATATATACTGTATATACAGTGGGGAAAAAGAGTATTTAGTCAGCCACCAATTGTGCAAGTTCTCCCTCTTAAAAAGATGAGAGGCCTGTAATTGACATCATAGGTAGACCTCAACTATGAGAGACAAAATGAGAAAACAAATCCAGAAAATCACATTGTCTGATTTTTAAAGAATTTATTTGCAAATTATGGTGGAAAATAAGTATTTGGTCAATAACAAAAGTTCGTCTCAATACTTTGTTATATATCCTTTGTTGGCGATGACAGAGGTCAAAAGTCTTCACAAGGTTGGCACACACTGTTGCTGGTATGTTGGCCCATTCCTCCATGCAGATCTCCTCTAGAGCAGTGATGTTTTGGGGCTGTCACTGGGCAACACGGACTTTCAACTCCCTCCAAAGGTTTTCTATGGGGTTGAGATCTGGAGACTGGCTAGGCCACTCCAGGACCTTGAAATGCTTCTTACGAAGCCACTCCTTCGTTGCCCTGGCAGTGTGCTTGGGATCATTGCCATGCTGAAAGACCCAGCCACATTTCATCTTCAATGCCCTTGCTAATGGATGGAGGTTTGCACTCAAAATCTCACAATATATGGCCCCATTCATTCTTTCATGTACATGGATCAGTCGTCCTGGTCCCTTTGCAGAGAAACAGCTTCATAGCATGATGTTGCCACCCCCATGCTTCACAGTAGGTATGGTGTTCTTTGGATGCAACTCAGCATTCACTCTCCTCCAAACATGACGAGTTGTGTTTCTACCAAACAGTTCTACTTTGGTTTCATCTGACTATATGACATTCTCCCAATACTCTTCTGTAGCATCCAAATGCTCTCTAGCAAACTTCAGACAGGCCTGGATATGTACTGGCTTAAGCAGGGTACACGTCTGGCACTGCAGGATCTGAGTCCCTGGTGGCGTAGTGTGTTACTGATGGTAGCCTTTGTTACGTTGGTCCCAGCTTTCTGCAGGTCATTCACTAGGTCCCCCCGTGTGGTTCTGGGATTTTTGCACACAGTTCTTGTGATCATTTTCACCCCACGGGGTGAGATCTTGCATGGAGCCCCTGATCGAGGGAGATCAGTGGTATTGTATGTCTTCCATTTTCTAATTATTGCTCCCACAGTTAATTTCTTCACACCAAGCTGCTTGCCTATTGCAGATTCAGTCTTCCCAGCCTGGTGCAAGTCTACAATTTAGTTTTTGGTGTCCTTCAACAGCTCTTTGGTCTTCACCATAGTGGAGTTTGGAGTGTGACTGTTTGAGGTTGTGGACAGGTGTCTTTTTTATACTGATTACTACATGTAATAAGTGGAGGACAGAGGAGCCTCTTAAAGAAGAAGTTACAGGTCTGTGAGAGCCAGAAATCTTTCTTGTTTGTAGGTGACCAAATACTTATTTTCCACCATAATTTGCAAATAAATTCTTTAAAAATCAGACAATGTGATATTCTGGATTTGTTTTCTCATTTTGTCTCTCATAGTTGAGGTCTACCTATGATGTCAATTACAGGCCTCTCTCATCTTTTTAAGTGGGAGAACTTGCACAATTGGTGGCTGACTAAATACTTTTTTCCCCACTGTATATACAGTATATATGTTATACATTAATTGTATGTGAAAGACTCGGTAGTGTACAATAAATATATATTTTATTAATATACAGCAAGGGATATTTGGCTTGTGGGTGAAATTTCAGGATGAACCTAAAGTGCACTCTAACCTTTACAGGTGAACTTAATGTGAGCGTCTCTAAACTTTTGAATGCATATGTCCAACTGTGCAATGTTTCAGTACTTTTTGCACAACTTGCTGTTCTCTAACAAGGAACTTAACTGCAAAATTCACAATAGGTATTTGATCCATGAATCACCCAATACATATCCTGGTATTTAAACATGCTGTTCACATTTTCACATCATGAGACCAAGACGACACCTAACAATTGATCAACAGTAGGTTGCAACAGAGATACAGAGAGACTGGAAGAGTCACAGAAAGGCATAAAAGTGGACGTCCTTTGGCCACATCCCACACTGATGACCGTTTCATTGTGAACAATGCTCTGCGGAACTGGATAATAAATGTCACACAACTTCAGGCACATTTAAGGGAGGTGAGAGGCACCCAAGTGTCACATCAGACCAATTGAAACCGTTTACACCAATGTGGTCTGCGTGCAAGGTGACCTGCAAGGGTACCTGACCACAGGCATCACCATCTTGCATGGGCCACGGAGCATTTATGCTGGACGAGGGACCAGTAGGCCTCAGTGCTGTTAACTGATGAAAGTCGATTCACGGTGAGCAGAAATGATGAAGGAGAGCACTATGCATCAGCCAGACGAGCCTTTGGTGGCGGTGGTGTTACAGTGTGGGCAGGTGTGTCTAGTCAATGCAGAACTGCCCTACACTTTGTGAATGGTACAGTAACGAGCCCATACTACTTGAATAACATCATTGATCCAGTCATTGTGCCTCTGCATTAACAACACAGGCCTAATTTTATCTTCATGGACGACAGTGCGTCATTGAGGTTGCATCATTAGGGAACGGCTGCTGGAGACTGGGGTACCTCAAATGGAGTGGCCTACATTTTCTCCAGACGTGAATCCTATTGAAAACCTATAGAATCAGCTGAGTTGCCATGTAAAGGCTCGTAACTCTATACCCCAGAACCTCAACAACCTTAGGGCGGCCCTTTAAGAAGAGTGGGATGCCATGGCTAAGCAGACAATAAGTTGACTTGAAAATCATGAGATGTTGTTGACAAGCTGTAATTGATGCTCAAGGCCACATGATAAGTTTTTGATACATTGACTTTTTTTGGGGGTATACCCACCACTGTTTTTGGCTTTTGTTTCAATAAATTGTTTGAGATGAGGAAACCACCATTGCATGTTCCTACTTAAATGCCTTACTTTCATAATATAATATCATTGCAGCGTGAACTTTTTACGTTTTCCATAAACTTCACCTGAAAGCCAAATATCACTAGCATATAAATACACAATCAACACTGTGTCTAACAATACAACACTATAAAATCACACACCCTCTAAATATCACTCTACCCACCCAATGTACAATTACCTATCACACACGCACCAGTAGCGGCCTCTCCCCCTCCTAGCACTAACTGGCTCTACTTTTAAAGTGGGAAAACAAGGGTTTAGGGTACACAAGATGCAGAAAAAGGGTAAATAGGGAGTTTATGAGCAATGTAGGGGTTAATGCTCCTGGTGTAGGAGTGAAGAAAGTCAAATAGTAAGGTAAGATAGGGTTAGAGGGGTAGAGGAAAGATAATTAGGGGGTCATTTACGAACAGATATACGCCACCTTTGTAGGGGGTTAGAGGGGTAGAGGAAAGATAATTAGGAGGTCATTTACGAACAGATATACGCCACCTTTGTAGTGTATATCTGGTGCAAATTCTGTGCTTTTTTCCCCTGCTCACGCCAGGTCTAAAAAAGGGGACGTGGCGTGGGTGGAGAAGGGGAGGGTCTCATTCATCATTTTCTACACCTGGTTTAGGCGTGGAAAATGGTCTAAATGTAAAACAGCAATGAAGCTGATATGGGGGATCTGGAGGTCTGATTGGGGGTCTGGAGGTCTAGACCACTATGGTGATTTCGTTAAGCCGTGTCTCATCTCTGCAGAGTTTAACAAACAGACATCTTAGTTTCCTACCCTTCTCAAAACCCCATTCTGCCCTCCCCAATACTGTGCCCCCAATACTGTCCTGCAAAAACAGTCCCCCTGACTTGAATGGTTCCGCAATCCGCCAGATACAGCAAAAGATAGGACATGTCCTATCTCTTGACGTATTTCGCAGATTGCAGAAGTCATTGAAGTCAATGAGTCTGCACCACAATATGGGATTCATGTGGCCAGTGCCCATGGATTGCGGACCGCTATTTGCTGCAACACATACCAAACAGATCTTCACTCTAGCTTAACTTTCTAGGAACTCCCTACTCTAGACAGGGAAAAATAGAAAAATCTCTCCACCCGGCAACTGTTAACAAAGATGCAAATTTAAGTATTTCCTCACATATGTAGCCTTTCTGGATCACAGGGTGCATAAATCAGTTAGTATAACAGTAAACATTTTAAGTAGTAACCTGAGTATTAATCCTTTAGCAGTGATTCAGTGGGTCACTTCATACGGAAGCAAAATGTTAGGAAATCTTTAATTAGGACCTATTGCAAAGTAACTTTATCTTATGATTTTATACATTTAGAGAATAAAAAAATTTGTAAATGTAGGAATGATGTTTAGTATTATGAGCAGTGTACAATATACAGTAGGATATCCGCACTTGACAAAAATATTTCTGAACTTCTTAAAGGGGTTTTCCGGGATTTTACTACTGATGACCTATCCTCAGGATAGGTCATCAGTATCTGGGGTCACACCCCCAGATACACCCAGGACCCCCGCCGATCTGCTGTTTGAGAAGGCACTGGCGCTCCCGTGAGTGCCGCGGCCTTCTATTAGCTGATCAGATACTGATGACCTCACCTGAGGATAGGTCATCAGTAGTAAAATCCAGGAAAACCCCTTTAATATTGGTCTTGTGTTTTTTTTCTCTGTTTTCTAGTAAATTGTGGCTGTTTATCTTAGTATTGGTGTTGGATGGATTCTGTATTGGTCTTTCTGGTATGCCAATCTATCCAGAAATGCTCAGTGCAGCATAGTAAGTATGCCATATTATTCTATAACTTCTTACTACTTCTCTTCATACACAACAGAGTGATCTAATAAATAGTGACTGTTCAGAGTGATGTCAACAAGTGTGACAAAGAAAGAGACTATCATTAAAGAAGTATTCTGGATCTTCTCAGGATAGGCCACTATATAGGACCATGGGCCAAGAGCTGCAGCCTCTTCCTCAGCCTGTGAAGTCACATCCATCACATAGCCTTTAAAGTGAATGGGATTATGCTAAATACAAAGCGCAACTGCTGTACAATGGATGGCGCTGTGCTTGGTGTACAATAAATAGGCCATAGCTTCCACCCAACAAATAGGTGATTGGATCCCTGTCAATCAGATATCGATGACCCATATTGAAATGTCATCATTATTAGGCCCCATGCATGCAACCGTATTTTTGGTTTGCATCCGACCTGCATTTTTTGCATATTGCATGTATACCCATTCATTTCCATGGGGCTGCAAATAATGCAGACAGCACGCCATGTACTGTCCGCATTTGTATGTCCATTCCGCATTGCTACGAAAAAGATAGGGCATGTCCTATTGTTCATTTTGCAGAGAAGAATATGCAATTTTAATATAGGGTGGGACGTGGATAATGGGAAAATGAAGGACGCAAATGGCCGGTATCTGTGGTTTGGGGAACTGTGATTTGTGGACTGGAAAATGAATTTGGTCGTGTACATGGGGACTATGTTTTGGAAAACCCTTTTAACAGTTGTGAATAACTTAACAATACAGTTGTGAGGTTACTCTAGCCTAAGCTTTTACCTTCAAAGGAATGGTGACTTGGAATATATGGGGATGTTTTTTATTCGTTATATGCAATTAGTTTGCTTTCAATAGATGTCATTTTTTAAAAAAATCATCTGATAATGACGGGGAAGTGTTAAATTTCTGGAATAGATTATTTTTTTAATGTATTATTTTTCTCTATTTTTTCAGTTAAAGGGGTTTTCTGAGATTTTGATACTGAGGACCTATCTTCAGGATAGGTCATCAGTATCTGATTGGTGGGGACACCCGCGACCCCCGCCGATCAGCTGTTTGAGAAGGCAGCAGCGCATGGTCTATGAACAGCCATATTGAAGTGAATAGGGCTGGGCTCGATACCAAACAAAGACACTATACAATATACGGTGCTGTGCATGGTAAGCTACGAGAAGGCCGCAACACTTATCAGACCCCCATCGATCAGATACTGATGACCTATCCTGAGGATAGGTCCTCAGTATCAAAATCTTGGAAAATCCCTTTAATGATCTATGACAACCAATATTACATGAAATATTGCTATTACCTGGACTTACAAGAAACTATTACATCCTCCTGCCATAGAAAAGTTTTTTTTTCTGCATTTTTTACATCATAAAACACAGGCCCTAATTTTTGGCCCAGGCCCAGGACCTTGCGTCTGCAGGGCACAATATGTTTATTATTATGGGACCTCCATATAGCAGCTCTGGGGACATTTCTTAGAATGATGAAAATAGTGCTGGATTCTAGGATTAGATGACTTTAGTCCAATTATCAGTAGATAATGAAATATGTTTATGTATAAATGTATGTTAAGTCTCTTATACTTACTTAAAGTGGTAACATTTACTTAGGAACCAGAAACCTCGGCTCTCGGGCCCTGGATGTATAAATACTAGATAGTAAACCCTTTTTCTTATTCTCTTATGCCTCGACAGCTGTTAGTATTCTCTTTATTTCAGCTGGATTGTGCAGTGAGATATAAATGGTCAGGCAGCTACGGTAGTTATGTCATTGGCGGTTTTACAGTACCACACTTTTGTAATATTCATATCTCATTTGCTTACAGTGAGAATGGCTTTGAAGAAGGCCTTAGCACCTTGGGCTTGATATCTGGACTGTTCAGTGCAGTGTGGTCCACAGGGTATGTAAATCACCAATATCTGCTGCATCTGTATTGATACCACCAATTTTTATTAATCTGTATAATATGATTGTATATCCATCTAAAGCAGAGGTGCACAATCCTTTATCTGGTCTGATGGCCAGATACCGGCCGTTCTGCATTTTGCAGACCGCACATGGCCGCCTTATAATAGAAATGGCTATTCTTGTCTGTGGCTGCGGATAAGAATAGGAAGTGCTCCATCTTTTTTGCGGGGCCACAGAACTACGGATGTGGACAGCACACGGTATGCTGTCCGCATCTTTTGCGGCATCACTGAAATGAATGGGTCCGCACCCATTCCGCAAATTGCGGAACAGATGCGGACCAAAAACAACGGATGTGTGAAAGGACCCTAAGGCTACTCGCAAACAACAGTGAAAAAAAAATGTCCGTTAAAAATGGAAAAACTGTTCATTTTTATCAGACTTTTTTTCACTGATGCCTTTCTGAGAAACGGACATTAAAAACTGACCCATTCAATTGTGTGGGGGCAGTCGGTCAGTGAAAAACGGACAAGATAGAACATGTTCTATTTTCTGACGTCCGTTATTCACTGGCCATAAAAACTGCCGTGTAAATAACCCCATGGAATTCCATTGATCGTGTATGTAATCATCTAAGGCAGTTAAAATACTATAAGCTAAACTTATACAGTCCCACAGTGCCTGCTATAGCAATAGCAAATACAGTACCCTGCACAAGTAGTGCCGACATGAAGGTGGTTGGGCGCAGACAGAAAAGCATTACAGGTCACAAGAGGCCCTTGGTTTATGCACACAGTTCTAAAGCAACAATGCTGAAAATGCATATATAAAAGTTTGAATGAGCAACAAACCATTAGCACTATAGTCATTAAAGGAAATCTGTCTCCACATAGTGATAGACAAGTTGAATTCAGCATTCTGTTGAACATTTTGTTTGTTAGTTGCAGTGCTGTGAGCCAGCAGTTCTCTAGATTCATGAGCTGAGGACTTCTCCTGCCGCTGAGTGACAGCTTGTCCTTTATTACAGGGAGAATGCTGTCAATCAGAGATGGGAGGCATTAGTTCTCTCACTGTGTGACTACTATAGACTTCAGGCTCCAGTGTGACATGAGCACTGCAACTAAAAACTAAACATTTGACAAAAAGTACACCACAGGCACATATAACCAGCGCAGCACTAAAATTGGCACAAAATCGGTCACTACTTTATGCTACCCTCAGAAATAGCAGAATAACTATGGTGACTGATTCCCTTTCAAAGAAAATTTGACTTTTAAAGGTGAAATTAATTTTGTCTGTGTGTTGAAGATCACTTTGTTATGGCTTTGACACTGCTCATAGATTTCTGTTATTGGAAATAATTCTACAGGGTAGAGATTGTCCATTCACACCAAATAGCTGTCAGAGGAACGTTCTTTCATTTGATAGCTATCTCCCCTACAATACACATGGACATTTAGAGACTAAGGCCTCATGCACATGGCTGTTACCCGGCCGTGCCGGTATTACAGCCCACAAACAGCGGGTCTGCAATATATGGCCCCAGCCGTTTGTTCACTTGAATGGATCTGCAATCCAGAAGGTCCCGTACAGAATGGAGGCACGGAACCCCACAGAAGCACTACGGAGTGCTTCCGTGGGGTTTCTCTCCGTGCCTCCGTACCGGAAAAAAATAGAACATGTTCTATTTTTTTTCCGGTGCAGAAGGATCACGGACCCATTCAAGTTGAATGGGTCTGGATCCGTCTGCAGCAGCCGCACAGATAGTGCCTGTGCATTGAGGACCTCAAATTGCACTCCCCAATGCACGGAACAGCCTGGCAATGGTCGTATGCATGAGGCCTAAGTGAGACAAAGTGCTCTAGATGCTATATGTGAATGATGCCTATCTCAACGGCCATGCTGACCCTTACCACAGTGGTGGAGGCCGCCACAGACACCTTAGAGATAGATAGGGTTGAGAGTGACATGTACAGTACACGTATAGGAGAGTTGTACTCAAGGTGGTGCGTCACCCATCTGGTGATTCCACTTGACTAACATATCCCCTTTAGGTGACATAAAATGTATAAATGGAAGATGATGTACTCAGATGGATTGGTCATGGGAATAACACCTGAGTGTTCTGATACTAGACACCTTATATAGAATTTGCGACTGATAAATGCTGTTTCACCAGTTACCTAGTAACCATGACACTTTCATTAGTCTTGCAACGGATGTGCTAGATTAGCTCCTTTGAGCCAGAGCGCATGC
The DNA here is from genome assembly GCA_900303285.1 of Rhinella marina. Classification (NCBI taxonomy): domain Eukaryota; kingdom Metazoa; phylum Chordata; class Amphibia; order Anura; family Bufonidae; genus Rhinella; species Rhinella marina. The sequence goes on from ONZH01026146.1 coordinate 55,345, forward strand.
GCCACTGCTACCAATGCAGTTCATTGAGCCAAGCAAATAACATCAGTGCGCAACTATGTATCCGCAAACACGCAGATTGAACAAGTGAACGATGTACACACTGCCTTATGAATATGAAATAGTATGAGGACCGTTCTCGGTTTCTGGCTCCATTTTTGTGTATCTGTGTTACATTCAACTAATATTACACTTTCTAGTAGAGGATCATGATAATGATTTCTTTTTTACATATTTAATTGGTCACATGTTCACCTACTTGTGAGTAATCACTGTGATTGCACATGTCATCACTATGAAGTTCGGTCAATAAATAGACCTTGAGATAATAGATAGACCTTGATACAAGATGTGTGCTGCAGTTCTTCTATAAGCTATATATGATATGATAACATAATGTGTTTATTGCCCTTCATAAATTGTAGAACAATACATGAACTTTTAACACTGAAATACCGCACTGATTTGAGGCCTTATGTAGCCTTTTAGCAAGCACATTGAACATCGTGTTTGAGTTGCAGGCAGCATGTTATAGAGGAGAAGATGAGCAGGTTGATATATAGTGGGAAAAGATTCAGTAAAACTTGTAATTTATTAATTTATATTCCTGCTCATTCTGGCTATTGAAGTCATGGAGGTAGTCCTTTCATTGATTGACAGCTAGCAGTGTATGGACTGTCATAGAGGGAAGGCTGTCAATCAAAAATATGACCACCTTCTTGACTTTAAGGAGCAAGGAGACACTATCTGACCCCATTGATTATAATTGGACCCGGCAGAGATCCAGCCTGTTTCCAGAATTAGTGTGGGAATTCAGCCGGACAAAAACTGGTGCTTGCAATTTAATGTAATTGCCCGCTGCACCCGAACAAAATGGTCGCTAGTAACATGAGACTTGTGAATTTACCATTACTGTAAGAAACGGTGCATCCCGAACTGTATTAAAGAAAAAATCTGAACCCAAATCTGTTGATTGCGGTGCAATCCATAACAGTTCGGCATGCGCTGCTACTTACAGTAGTAGCAACCATTGCTCGTCCTTATACTGTAGAGGTGATCTCTGCATGTAAAAGCAGTGCTTCATCTCCATTTAACGAGCCACCAATTGTCAGGAAGGAACGCTTTCTTCCCAACAATCTGCTGCTCATTGCAGCATCTAAATACGCCTTAAGACTTTTCTAATCCGGGCGCTGGTATCTGAGGTTGGGTGCAGCTCTGCACTGTACACAACATCCTAATTCTTTCTCCTGATATCGATCACATGGCTTGCCTGGGGACAGTGGCAGAGATGGAGAAGATTACTCCATAAACATCATATCCAGGAAGAACCTTTATGTTATAGAAATCTCTGCAGATCAGGATAAGGGGGATAAAGACGCCAGTGGAAGTGCAGTGTAAACCTTCCTGACATCCATGCTGCTTTGCTGTTTGACCAACCACTCTTTCATTTTCATTGCATATATGGGATGGACATGATCTTGTTAGGACTATGAAGGCATGAAATTCACCTTCCGCCTTCACTCTGCCTAAAGATGAAAGTCATCTAAAGATGAAGAGTCATCATCTTTTGGGGAACAGTCACACATTTGAAAGTATTGACTAGCATATCCTGATGGCTTAAAAAGATGGGCAGATGTCTCACAGCTCAATGTCTGTTCTGTAGCATCTGACCATTTGTGACCACCTATAGAGGCAATGTACAATATTTACTAAATATATATACAGTACTTAAAAGGCTTGTAAAGCCTTTAGCAAGTGATGGTCTGTCTTCAGAATAGGCCATCACTAGCTGTCTTCAGAATAGGCCATCACTAGGCTACACTCCTGTCAATCAGCTATTCCTTGTAGCATCGTCACCTGAAGTCGGCCCTGAAGGTACACAGTACCATCAACCTTAGCATTGCTGTAGTAACAAAATCTCTCCTTTGACGGTTCTGTATAGTTCTGGTGCCGACTTCCGGCAATGAAGGTATACGAAACAGCTGATCAGCGGGAGTGAGGGGTTGTGGGACCTCCACTGATCAGCTAGTGATGGCCGTTTCTGACCAAAATTCATCACTTACTAAAGGCTGGACAACCACTTTAATTATAACACAGAAAGAACCAGCTTAAGTATTTATGCCATATATGCTGGATAGTTTCATCTTTACCATAATACATTGATACTGCTAAGAATATGTTTCTACTGCAATAAATCAATTTATTGACTTTTCCTTTTTTCCTTCTTCAACCTATTTTCCTTTCCCATCTTTTCAGAACATTTGTAGGTCCAACACTTGGTGGATTTCTGAATGAAAAGTTTAATTTTCAGTGGGCGGCTGCCTTTCAAGGCATTGTGCCTCTAGTGTCTGTAAGTTACACAGAATCTTGTATCATTATGATAGAAACGTTGCTGGTTTTAAAATGGATAATTTTTACGTTGTCATTTTGCAGTTTGTCCTGAGTTTAACATTTTACTCCTGCGAGGCAAAGAGAAAGAAAAAAAGGTGAGCCTTTCGCAGCATGATTGAATCTTCTATACTTGGAGCTAGCGTTCATCGCTTCAACATACTGTATGTTTATGTGTTAGATACTGAACAGATTGCTAATTCAAGCACTGAAGACATTACAGACACCATGGCATTTTAATATCCTCCTGATGCTGACACTGACCTTCTGTCTAACGACCCATTTGCACTGCCAGATCATCAGCCTGTAAGCTTTCATTGTACTACATGGGGATGAAAGATCACATTAAAGATCATTCATCCCCATTCAGTTTGCATATTGTCAGCGGCACATCCTTGTTTACACAGGGAGATGTTCTGCTGACTAAAAAAAATAAATCATTTTTATGCATGGAAAAATATGCCATCAACAACAACATCCTTGGTTGCTGATCTTTGGCAATGTTTATACAGGGCAATGATTGGAAATGAACGTTCATACAAATATCGGCCTGTTTGAAGGTTATTCCTCCTGACGTCTATTTTAGTAAACATTTGTATTCCCCATAATATAACAATTCCGGAGCAGCTTTTCATATAAATCTGCATTGTACTGTTCCTCTGTTAGTCCTCCTAGAAGTTTATGAATAAATTGACAACTGGCTGTTACCAGTTGAGGATGAGTTCTCACAGACTCTGGCACTGTTTAGGCCCCTTTCACACGAGCGGGAGACTCGCATGTCTCCCGCAACGCATCTACAGGGCTGGACTCGGCACGGACAGGGATCGCATATAATGCTATGCGATCCCTGTCCGTGCCGAGTCCAGCCCTGTAGATGCGTTGCGGGAGACATGCGAGTCTCCCGCTCGTGTGAAAGGGGCCTAAATCACTCCAGTGTGTGAAAGGACACACCCCTATCACAAGGAGAATGGTAACACCTAGTTGTAACACCCAATCACCCAGTTTATTTCAGAATTTCTAGGAGGAATTTCTAGACGAATCTCTTTAATACATAAACTTGAGATGCCAAGTCCAGTTATATGTGCAAGTAAATTAACATATAGACATAGGGTACTGAAGGGGATGTCCAGAGGATAAAAAATTGTTAGAAAATGGGCAGCATTGGTTAAAAAATAAAACAAGCAATAATTGGCTCACAAATGCCCCACCATAGCCATTCTTACACTTACCAGGTCCTCTGCGGGTCTGCCTCTTGACACTTAGGAAATACACAGTCAGCCAATCACTGGCTGAGATGGGCCACTCCGCAGCCAGTGAACTGAGCGGTTATTACCTGCGTGTTGAAAGGCTACAGAAGAATAGATCAGTAGGAGATACAGAAATGGTTAAAATGTCTGCGGCGGGGTTCTGTCAGGTGGGTATTGCTTGTTTTATTTTGTTTTTTAACCCATGCTGGCCTCTTTCTAAGAAGCTTTTTATCTGCCAGATAACCCCTTTAACTATGCAGGTTTCTCTTTAAAAAAAGTCACAAAATGCAATAAAATCTGCAGGTAGTGTTCTGTAGAGCAGAAAAAAGCTGAGCAGATTGATATATACTGTAGTTTGCTGGGAAAAGATTCAGTAAAACCTGTAATTTATTCATTTATATCTCTGCTGTTTCTGATTTTATTCTTCATGACAAAGGTGAATGGAGGGTGGCCACACATATGCAGCTGCTCTCCCTTCGCTTTGGGGGCCTCATTCTGGAGATCGGAGTGGGTCCTAGTGGTGGGACCTATACCTATCCAACATTTACGGCATCTGCTAGCTATATGCTATAAATGATGGGACAACCCCTTAAAGTAGTGCTGATAAATGTAAACATTCAACCGAAATCAGCAATATTGCTTTCTCTTTACAGGTCTAGTTCATCAGAAACTAACAGTACAGTTCAAGAAAGGGAACCTTTGCTTCCAAGAGAATAATAACGCCAAGTGAAACTTTTTTTTTTTTTTTTTACAGTTTACGTTGACATTTTTGTCCCAATTTACTTTTTTCTGTAGAATTTCTATTCTAGTGATTGAACTACCAGTCATGGGAGGTCTCAGGTCATATCTTTCTGTTTAGCATAAGGGCCAGTTAACACAGAGTTTATTGGCGCAGATTTTGGAGCATTTTTGCCTCAAAATCAGCTTCAAAAACACCTCAAAATGGCCTTGCATTCATTTCAATGGGAAGCAGCACTTGCTTATTTTTTACACATGTCCTGTCTTGGGGAAGAAACAGCACTAAATCTCCCATTAAAATGAATAGGAATGAATACTATTTTAAAGGGGTTGTCCAAGTTATGGAAAAAAAATATAGCACTGTAAATCTGATGGGCAGCAATATATAACTAAGTTCAGCAAGTTTTAGGCAAAAAAATCTATTTCCTCATTTCCCTGGTTCTCTTCTGGCCTTTGTTTACATGCAGTAAAAACAATCTCTGCCCCTCCCCCCTTCTCTGCAAAGGCAGTGAATATAAGTGCTGTGAGTACATGTCTGCCTGCTGGGATACTCAGCAGCATGTTGTTTGTGTAGGACTACAAGTCCCAGCTGTACAATGACACTGCTGATACAAACAGGAAATTCTCCCTACCTGTTCTTGTACAATTCCTCTATAGCTCCTTGCCCAGCATTTGTCTCCTCTCACTGCTGCAGCTACTATTTGTTGTAAAGCCTTGAGCCCTCAGTGTGTTCTGGCTGAAGGGGTTAATGTTTTATCTGAAGGAATCCAGGGAGAGAGAAGATAGCAGGAGCCCGGCAAAGAAAGGGGGCGTGGCCAGTGACGTCTCGTGTACAGACTCTTATGAAATGTATTGTTTAGATGAAGCTAAGCTGATTCACTGGTGTCTGGTGATCAATGCAATACGTTGATGTCTCCAAAATAACCCAATAATGAATATTGCATTTTTTGTCTCTTTTATACTCCTTTAAAAGTAGTGATCTTTACTTTACCCCCACCTTAGTTTTTTTGCCTAGTTTGCTATCTGTAGTGAATGTCATTTTCTTACCAATGGCTGAATTTGTGATTTATAGCTCCCTGATGCTTCTCATTTGTCATGTGACCAGCAATCAGACTCACCAACTTACACAGCATCTTTGTGTGGACAGGAAGTCTATTTCTCCATGCATTCCTATGGGAGTCTCACTCTCAGTCTCATAGGAATGAATAGAGAAGTAACTGGCTTCCTGTCCTGGGTCAGTTGGAGGTCAGGGATTAGAAGAGATGGGATAACTCACAAATACAGTCTCTGATAAGAAGATTACATTCATTATAGATGACATCATGCAACTTTCTAACAGGTCAGAGAATAAAAATTTTTGTGGGAGTTCTTCTTTAATTAGGCTACCAAAGCTCTAGGTACAAGTGGAGAAACCGTTGCCTTATATTTTTACATTTTTAATTGACTGCTTGAAGATGCACAGACAAATATTCAACCAATTCCTGCAGTGACATTACCCTGCATAATAACTACACATTAAGGCTTCATTCACACGTCCGCAAGTGTTTTGCAGTCTGCAAAGCGTGGATCCGCAAAACACGGACACCGGCACATGGCCGGCTCTAAGTTAGAAATGCCTGTTCTTGTCCGTAGCTCCGGGCAAGAATAGGACATGTTCTATTTTTTTGCGAGGCCTCGGACCGGAAGTGCGGATGCGGACGGCACACTGTGTGCCGTCCGCATCGTTTGCCGTCCCATTGAAAATGAAGGGGTCCGCACTCGTTCCTCAAAATTGCGGAACGGATGCGGACCCATTTTACGGACGTGTGAATGGACCCTAAGCCTGATTTTTCATAGTCCAGCGGCGTATACCAGGCTATGATAACCAGGCTTGCTGTTGGATGTTTCGCCTGATTTATGACTAGGCATGACTTGCTAGTGTATAGTTCAGTCTTCAGTCTCAACTATGAGCCCCCTTATTGGGAAAGTGGTGAGGCCAGTGGAGTAATGGCACTTGTGCAACACTTTTTGTGCAAGTGCCTTTGAAAAAGTTGCAGAAATGCAGTTTGCAACTTTTTCTTAACGATACGATTACAACTAAATGATATTGAACTGAGTTTATTCCTGACAACAGTTTAATAGACTGTCAGCTAAGTTTTGCCTTTGCAATAATTTATTGTTTGTTATACCTGCTCTGAACAAACAGTACTGATTACTGCTACTTTTTATATTACCATCTAGATAGGAATTACATTTCATTTTGTGTAATATTTTTACTTTTAATAAATTATGTGAACTGTCTTCTTTAATGGATTATGTATGTCATAAGTTGTATTGAACTGTGAGGTTTGTTTGTCAATGTTTATGGCTGGGCTCACATACTGTAGGTGCAGATTTTCAGTTGCGGATTTTCACATGCCAAATCCTCAGGGTTATTCAGTACCAGTAAAGTGAATGATAATTTCTGAATCGGTAGCATCTAGAAATCTGGTCTTGTTTGAAAGCTGGCATTTCAAGCTTTCAGACAATATCAGAATCACAGCATTATATCCATTACGTCTGAAGCGCTAGCTGTTAGAAATCGAGTTAATTTCACTTTCAACTGCCTTATCTGAAATCTTCATATGCCAGCTTTCAAGCAAGACCAGATCTCTAGCTGCTACCAATTCCAAGATATGAGCAGCTAAAGAAGCAGTGGTATCTAAAAAGAGGAATGTCTATTTAATCCTTTTGTTGCTCATGGTAATACCCGGGGGTGGGATTCAAATTTTTAACAGGTTCCCTACTCAATGGCGGAAATGCGGCATCACAACACATGTTTACATATACTTACACCATATATATGCAACACATATACATATAAACTACACCATATACATGGTACACGTACATAAATACACCATATATACACTACACACACATACCACACAACTAAGGAGCTAATCTATCAGCGGCGCACAAAGCAATGGAAGCGAACATCTCCAGCTGCCCTGCCGCCAGCAGAGAACAGGATCAATACTCAGTCAGTAACACGGTTCTCTGATCCAGTTGTAATTTTAACAACCAGACCTACAGAACTGGAGGGAACTGGTTGAATCCCATGCCTGGTCATACCTGATATTTCAATAATTTCAAAATGCACAGTATTTACAGAACAAGTTACTCTTGGATCTCAGCGTACATTGCACAACACTGTCTAATAGTCTTCCTGTTTAGGGTTTTCCCACATTGCATTTCCATAGCGTACATACAGATCAGAGCACTGCACTTGAAAGTACTGCTGTAACAGGTTTCTCTGCACCATGATTTTACCCAGCATTTGAATGTGTAACCTTCAGCATAAGGTTCACTTATTCCCTGCATCCTCGCTCCTCTCCATATCTTCCCAGTGTGTCTCAGCACTGGAAAGATATGGAGAGGAGAGCCACTACAGCTTTCTGCACGGACAGTGTGTTGTGTTCATTTATACTTGTCAGTGCTAAGCACTAGAATCCTCATTCTCCGCTCTTACCTGTGCTTAGTAACTAACAGAGAAGAGCAAGGAAGAGATACATGTACAGAGCTGCCAGCAATTAGTGCTTGCGGCAAGTCACATAGACAGGGACACAGCAATGATAGGACACATATAGCGAGGCAGGACTTATGATAATGACAAAAGACAGGCTGGAAGTCTCTGTACGTACACATAGTTGTCTTCTGTGCCCAACATAACACTGAAAACAGACTCTCCTTACCAATGCTTAGTAAGAGGATCCTAAGGAAACTCCTTACACCCTGTTTTTTTAGTACAAAGAAACATATTTTACATTACAAAAATTATAAAGTGTAACTGTCTTTTCAGTTCATTTTTAATTATAATGTAGACAGTGTGTTAATCAATTTTGTAATATACTTCCCTTCCCAACCGCTGCTGTACATAGCACTTCTTCCTGAAGACATTATCTGCATCTAAGGGTGCCATTGTGCACTGAAGTGACTCCTTTTGTTGTTTTCCACATTATTTATGTACCACATGAGTTGGTTCCCTGAAGAACCGGTTAATTGTCGGGGAAACATGTCAGGACACCCTAGAGCAGGGATCTCAAACTCGTGGCCCTCCAGCTGTTGCAAAACTACAACTCCCAGCATGCCCCAATAGCTGTAGGCTCTCCTGGCATGATGGAAGTTATAGTTTTAAAACAGCTGGAGGGCCACGAGTTTGAGATCTCTGCCCTAGAGGGACATTTTAGGATTCAGTGAGGGTGTAGCCACCAACAGGTTGGGTCTCCCCTTTCGGGGTGGGTGCTCTGCCTGTAGGCAGGAAGAGTATCAGGGACATCTGAGGAACAGTTGGTATCCAATCTCTCCTCCTGGCATTATCATTAGCTGCATCCATGTGTACCCGAGGTTGACTCCTTCCTCCCAGCACTAGAAGGTCGAAAGTAAGATTGGACCAAGCATTATATTATGGTTGGCCCCAACTAATTAACTAATCCTATGTCCTGGGCTGTGAATATCAATTGTGGAAGCTGTGGAATATCAATTGTGGATGTATTGCTATGAATTGTGTTTAATTTTTGTTTTTCTTGTACTTTGATTATTTTTAACAATATATGCTAAAAGTTAAGTTTTAAAGAGGGAATATGGTGAACTGCTGTACGTATATGGCAGAAGCCAGGACTGAGTGGGTGCCATAGCCACCAGGTTTCTGCTGTTTTAAACAGCAGACACCCAGAGGCAGTCTGTAATTGGCTTTAATGCCATTCACAAACTTTTAAACTGTCATAATCTGTGGTCAGTTGTGACCACAGAACCTGAGAGGGGCCAAAATGGGACCCAAAAGGCTTTCCAACACCGAGAGAGAGGAAGCCATTCCATTGCTGTAGAAGAATTTGAGGCCTGCCACAGCAATGTTCCTATGAACATTGCTGTCTCCCAAAATGGCCAAACTATTGAAATATAGATGTATTTATATATGGCTGATTCAGTTTTTTTTCTTCTCTTCACCTCCCTCAAAAAGTTAAATTAAAAGTGATCAAAAAGTCATACATACCCCAAGATGGTATCAATAAAAACTACAGGCTGCGCTGCAAAAAATGAGCTACAAACAACTCCATAGACATAAATAGGAAAAAGTTATGGGTTCAGAATATAGCGATGCAAAGAAAAACATATTTTTTCCCAAAGTTTGTAGTTTTTAATTAAAACACAAGAAAAATGAAAAAATGTGGTATTGCTGTAATTATACTGACCTCAACAATGCTGTTAACGTGTCAGTTTTACCACATACGGAACACTGTAAAACAAAAACATAAAATTGTGGCAGCATTTTGTGTTTTCCTAATTCCGCCCCATTTGTAATTTTTTTCTAGCTTCCCACTACATTGTATTCAATATAAAATATATAAATTGACCCCCGCCGATCAGCTGTTTGAGAAGGCACCAGCGCTCCCGCCTTCTTGACCTAGGAGCAGCTCATCCCCATTCAAGTGAATGGGGCTGAGCACAATACCAAGCACAGCTGCTGTACAATGTACGGTACTGTGCTTTGTAAGCTGTGAGAAGGTAGCAGCGCTCACAGGAGCGCCGGTAACTTCTCAAACAGCTGATCGGCGGGGGTCCCGGGTGTCGGACCCCCACTGATCAGATTCTGATGACCTATCCTGAGGATAGGTCATCAGTAGTAAAATCCTGGAAAACCCATTTAAAGGGTGGTGCCAAGTCTTTAAGTTATTCTCTGTCCGCAGGAGAGGGGATAACTAGCTGATTGGTGGGGGTCCAACTTTTGGAACCCTTACCGATCACGAGAACAGGGCTCCCGTTCCTCCGTTCTGAGTAGCTGGTCCCACCACTGGTATACATTGTAAATGTAAAAGTATTTATAAATCATAATAATGACATGTATACAGAGGTACAAAGCACTTGTTGCACAATAAAATATGGGTGCCACCAAGCTTGAACTTTAAGTTGACTTGAACTTTAGCCATGATTTATCAAACTGATTCATTGTTCTTTAGGAGTAAATTGTAACTTTTCTATAATTTTACTTGGAAGACTCATTTATAAATAGTCTGCGTCAGACTAATGTTATTTTTTGCACCTGCTAACTCAATTTCCGAAATCCAATTGTTTTGTGGGTGTTCCTATGAAGCACATTCGTTTTTGACCATTTTTATCATTGAGACATTTGGAAAGGTCCCAAAAAATTGTCTCAACTGCACTCCACTCCACAGGTAAAAATACAGTAAGTAGGAACGTGATAGTTGATATGTCTGTGCTAAATTTAACAAGTTCTGTGCATCACTTTCATAAATCTGGCATACAGACAGTTACTTTTACACACACAGACAAATGTGAAGACAACCCAATTTTTCCTTTGTTAATAAATCAGAGCTTTAGTTTCTTTTTGTATGTTCACCAGTTAGTCATGATTCAATCCATCTTTTCACATATGAAATGGTTTGAGTGTTAAGGCCCTTTTAGACGGGCCGATGTGTCTCCCTGCCCGAGCGCCGATCAGCGATATCGGCGCTCGGGCAGGGAGCCTTTACACGGCTCGATGAATCGAGCGCCGGGCCGCACGAGTGATCGCTGTATCACTCGTGCGGCCGGGAAGCTCCATACTGTCAGGCGCACATCGCCTGTTTACACAGGCCGATGTGCGCCCGACAGCTTGGATCTTTTGTAGAAACCAAAAGATCCAATCAGCCGACGAACGAGCGTTTTGCTCGTTCGTCGGCTGATTAGGGCCACTTTTACACGGGCCGATTATCGGCACTAGCGTTCCTAGGAACGATTTTTCGGCCGATAATCGGCCCGTGTAAAAGGACCTTTACCTTGAACACGGAATGTTATTCTACAATTGGCATTTCACCAAAGACTAGAGAAAAATTCAGCATACCATAATCCATCTGGAAGAGATCAGGTCTGGGAATACACATTATATAATGCTTCTTCTGATATCCATTTACAGTATAGCAAAGGTGTGGATTCAACAACCAATTACGTGAATTAGGCTGAGTTCGCACTACAGTTATTTGGTCAGTTATTTCCATCAGTTATTGTAAGGCAAAACCAGCAGTGAAGCCGACTCAGAGATAAGGTGTAATGGAAGGATTTGCATCTGTTCAGTGTTTAGAGCCACACCTGGTTTTGGCTCACAATCACTTATGGAAATAACTGATCAAATAATTGAATTGTGAACTGAATTCCAAATGGGGTGGATTTGGAAAAAAATGCAATTTCTCCACAGTTTTCTGGGTTTTGTCCCTACGGCGTTCCTCTTGCTGCAGAACTGACCTGTGCCCTTCATTTTCTGGGTCTCAACGATTACAATGATACCACATATGTATAGTTTTTATATATATCTAAATACTGTAAAAATAAACTAAAATTAAATATAAATATATATATATATATATATATATATATATTTTCACCATATTCTGACCCCCATAACTTTTTTATAGTTATGTCTACTGAGCTGTGCGGGGGCTAATTTTTGGCGGAACATGACGTTTGATCACATTTTATAAAAAAATTTCGGTAAGAAAAGCAATGAAAAAAATTACGAATCAGCTATTTTGACCCTTTTTCCATTAGGCCACTCACTGTATTGGAAATTTTTTTATAGTTTTAACTTTTTTTTATATTTTTTTTTTTAACTTTTTTGTAGCCAGGGAGGCTACCATTTTCACCACTTTTTTTAAATTCAATATTGCCATGCTGCAAATAGCAGCATAGTAATATGTGAATTGCTGATTTCTTATGTTGGCCGGCCAAAATAGGAACTGCAGCTGTAATACGATGGGTCTCTTCAGAGACACCCAGCCTATTAGAATTCATTACCGGCATCCCCACTTACCACACGGGGATGCTGGTATTAACCTGGAAGCGCCCGGAAAGACCCGTCGGCCATGGCGCCCGCTGCACACGCGAGCGGGTGCCATGTTTAAATATTGCTTCAGCTTCGTATATGTACGAAGCTGGTAGTGAAAGGGTTAAACAGGACATAAATAAAATTATTAAGCATTTTTTTTATTTTCTCAAGCAAATCCAAATCGGTAATATGCAGGCATACGCTGTACTGTATGCCAGGAAACAAAAGGATGCTGTAGTAGTAAGGATGAGCAAATCAATTCTAAACTAGTCGGATTTGTTACAGATTTTACAAACATTTGTCAAAACTAAACCGAAGATTTTTGATTTGTTGCTGACGAATAATGTTAAAACAGTGCCAAGTGCCATTTTACTTTTATTTTTGGCGGGGAAAAGCTATAAGCAAGTGTGTGTGTGTGTGTGTGGAGGGGGGCTTGCCCTGATTGGCTCAGAGGCTGAAAGACAGCCTCATATGCCAATTGGGGGGCAGAAGGCAGCAAGATGTTTAGCTGAAGGAGCAGAAGGGTCATAGTGTTGCGCTTCTGACCAGGAAGGAATGTGTGTGGCAGAGTCTGCCAAAAAATTATTACAGAGCCACAAGGAATGATTCTAGTGTGATTAGGGTCAACATAGAGGGAACAAATAGAAATATAATTGTGTAGATTAAGGGAATTTGATCAGGAAAGGCTGAGGGAAAAATCTGAGTAGTACATTATAAAGTACATTATAAAACCAACCCCCTGCAAGAAAAAAAAATGTAATATGAGACAGCTTATTTTTTCCAAAACCTCAAGTTTCTATAGAGGCATATTGCCAGCACTTCATCCCAATAGCATTCTGCTGCAAATTGCAGCTGCTGCATTTTTTTCAGTGCATAATATATATCTGTGTTATTGAGTGTGTTTACTGTTGAGCGAGCATGCTCGGCCGAACTCGCTGTTTGGCCGAGCATGCCTACGCTCGGGTCCGCTCGGTGTTTGCCTGAACACCGAGTGTACTCGAGCGCAATGCTCGAGTCCCCTAGGTGGGGGACCCCACGCTTTTTTTTTTCAAAAATAATTAAATAATTTTAAAAAATGGAGTGGGGTCCCCCCTTTTTTTCCTTCTCCAGCCAGATACAACCATCAGCGGCAGCCTGGCACTACCAGGGTGGGAAGGGACACGGTTATTGGCCCTTCCCAGCCTAATGGTACCAGCCTGCAGCTGCCCCAGAACCGGACCCTCAATTTAGAAGGTCCGGTCCTGCGGGTACCCGGCTCTTCCCGACACCCCTGGTGGCGGTGGGTGGCGGCGTAATAGATGTTGGGATTAGTGCTGGCCATACCGGCAAACACTAAGGCCAGTATTAGTAATCAGGGCTGTCTGTAGATAGCCGTGATTACTAAAACTGCAATGTTGTAAAAAACACACACACACTTATAAAATATTATAAGTGTTTGACCATTTTATTTTAAAAAATAAAAAAGCTGGTCCGACGTAATCCACGAATTCGAAGTAGTCCTCTGCATTCACGATCCTGAAATATAGAAAAGAAACAAACAAAAAAACAAACACAGACCACTTACCTCCTCAGGCTTCTTCTTTGTAGTGATTCCTCCAATCCAGCAGGTGGCAATGTGGTACAACTTACCACTCTGCACGCCGTCTTCTGGCTGCACGGGAGGAGGGAGCTGCCAGGGAAGGTAAGTAGTGTCTCTGTGTGTCTGTCTGTTTTTTTTAAAATTTGAACACTTGTGTAAACCAGGCACCCCCCGCTCTTCCGAGCGGGGGGTGCCTGGTTTACTCCCATAGATTTCAATTATGCTCGGCCGAGCACTCAATCACCCCTGAGTGCTCAGCCAGAGCACCCGAGTGTACGAGCACCGCGGTGCTCAATCATCACTAAGTGTGTTGTATTATAGCAAAAATATTTTATGGCAGTACGTAGAAATTCATCGCCAACACTACATCGGCAGATGCATTATTGCATTGTACTGTGTGTTTTATATTACAGAACTTTCATTTTTAAACCAGTTTTATTAAACACATACATAGTTCATAGAAATTTCAACGCGAACACTTCATTATTCCCAACAGACTTGTGCAGTGTGTTTATGGAAGGAGAAGCACAATTAATTGCACCTCTGTTTTTAATTGACAGAAAACTATGATCTGTGTGTACCACACCCGTGACTTTTCATTTATAGGTAACCCATGAGTTTTCATTTATAGGCCTCATGATAAAATGTCTGGAAAACAGAAGCGTACAAAACGAAGGACCCATGTGCTGTCCTTCAAGAATTAGAATGTCGTTAGCAACACCAGCCATCCGGCCAGTAGTAGTAGGCCACACTTCTCCCTGGCTTCCAAAAGGCGCAACATTATTAGGGCTCATGCACATGGCTGTTATTTGCCAGGCCTGTATTGTGGCCCACAGACAGCGGGTCCGCAATATAGAGGCACCGGCCGTTTGGGCGCCGCATCACTGATGCAGACCCATTCACTTGAATAGGTCCACAATCCGGAAGGTGCAGTGCTGAACGGCAAAGAAGTTGAACTTGTTCTATTTTTGTGCGAGGCCGATGGATCATGGACCCATTCAAGTTGCAATTTGCAGTCCGCAATTCACGGAATGGGCGGCACATGTTCGTGTGCATGAGCCTTTACTGAGGATAAAGAGGATGAGATTGTAGCCTGGATGGTTCACTCCTCCTCTCAGTCACAGCAGGATGTTGTGAAGGTCAGCTCTGAGTGTGACACTGTACCTTGGAGACAGAGGTTATAGCATTTCTCCTGCTCCTCCGCCTTACAACCCCAGAGAAGCCTTTCAGTTTCAGTTGCATCCTCTCCGTCTTCACTGCCCCCTCCTAGTAGGATGTCTTCTTTTTTCCTAAGAAGAGACAACAAAAAAAACCATGACGTGCTATGGAAGATATTCAAGACTGTCTTCTTATTAATGAGTTATGTGACAGTAGTCAGCAGACGCCATGAAGAGGAAGTTCAGGGGGAGGTGGGGGAACCCATCATAGCTGTGTTGGTGGTAGTGGCGTCAGGAGCAGTGGTAACGATAGTGACAGTTGGGACAAATACAGAGCAGGGAATTGGGAGGGGGGAGCGGCAAGGAGCTCGCAATAATATAACACAGTCTGAAAACAGTGAGGGTGTGGACTATGACAATTCTCTGTTGGACAGGACCTGGGAGCTGGATCAGGATGCTGAGGAGGAGCTAACATCAGCAGAGGAGGGTAGTGCCATTGGCAGCAATAAAGAGCAGAGGCAATGTACTGTCAGAACCTCCCAAAAAACTGCCAGAGCCTGATCTGCCATCTCCTATTGGGCAGTTTTTTCTCCCAGAAGACAAAAGCATTGACATGTGCAAGATCTGCAGGACTAAAGTAAGTTCTTGGAATTCAAATACAAACGTGGGCACCATGTCTCTATTTCAGCACATGCAGTGGCATCACCTGGTCCAGTAGGTAAATAGTGGCTGTCAAGAGTGTCTTCTTTCTACCAGTCTCCTTTGTGGCAGCCATGCTGGATTTGTGGGAAATAACACTGGCTCCCTGCAAGTACACTGACTTGCAGATGGTTCTTGCAATGTCCAGAAGGCTGTCCTCACATTTCAGCCACTCTTATGTGGCAAGGAACTCCCTCTTGGACTTTTGGCTACAGAACAGCCTGACGTTACACCTCTTAATCTGTAACGTTCCAACTCGCTGGAATTCCACTTTGCAGATGCTACAGCATCTGTAGAAACAGTGTGAATGATTCTGTCATGCACTAGACCACCTCAACGTGCATGTGTTCTTTTGAAGTCAGGCAGTGGCAGCTCATCAGAGACGCTTTTGGCATACTGAAGCCCTCCAAAAAAGCCATAAAATTTATCAATCAGGACCACTTCAGCATAAACAATGCCATCCCCCTGATATTTATCTTAGAACAGATGCTCACAGTGATGCAACAGTGGATGGCAGAAGAAGAACAGCTTATGCATCTTGCTGTCCACCCTGTAGCTGTTGGGGACTCGCATGGAGTAAGTTTCATAGAGGAGGAGGATGAAGAGCTGCCACTGGAGGATGAGTTGTGGTGGAGGAGCAGAAGGAGAGTAATGATGACAATGACACCAACCACGATTATCAATTCAGTGGAAAACCTATGAGATCAGCTGATTCGGTGTGGAGAGACTCATAATTATATACCCAAGAACCTCAATGTCCCGAGGGCCGCCTTTCAAGAAGAGTGGGATGTCATGCCTCAGCAGACAATAAGTCGACTTGTGAACAGCATGAGATGTTATTGTCAAGCTGTAATTGATGCTGAAGGACACATGACAAGTTTTATCTAATAAATTAAGATGAGGAAATCACCATTGCATGTGTCTACTTAAATGCCCTACTTTGATGATATAATATCAATGTAGTGTGAACTTTTTACATTTTCCAATTCACCCAAAAGCCAAATATTCCTAACTTTTTGTGAGTAGTGGGTATATATATAATATATATATATATTATATTATATATATATATATATATATTATAATATATATATATATTATATTATATATATATATATATATATATACATGCAAGTGATGAGGCAGTTCAGAGAAAGGGTGTTGGACCGATTTATTTCCTCAGCAGCAACGTTACAGCCCAGCACAAGGAGGCCTTTGTCAAGCGGTTACAGTACCATCTTTTCTTTGGTCAATCAGTTTAATGTTCCAGAAAAACAGAGATAAGTGTATTTAATACACCATTTGGGAAATGTGGCATCTTCATTTGTTATGACATACTGTACAGTAACCCCGTTACTGAGCACAATGTGGATACAATTATTTTCACAATGGCCTGGTTTAATACTCTCCCTCACTACAGTGATATTCAATTTCACTGGGCGTTGGGGATGAGATCCAAGCTCCTGTCATCTAATATGCATAATATTAGTCTGGACATGACAAGTACCAGGGGCGGACATATCGCCTGTGCAGCCGGTTCAGCTGCATAGAGGCCCAGAAAGCGAGGGGGGGCCTTCCCAGTGCCATCAGTGGTGTTTTTTTTTACATTTATTTAATTATTTTTCCCCTCTCTCTGCCAGGATAACCTGCGCACCTTGGGGTGGGGGTGGGGGGCCTGATTAGAACTTACTGTCAATATAATGCCCCTTCTGCTTGTACTCCATACTGAAGGACCTGGGATGACATCATAGTCATGTGATCTTTTCAACACTGGAAGTGGTGGTAGGACCTGTGATGAGGTCATGGTCATGTGACCATGCAGTGCAGAAAGAGGCAGCACTCAGCAGTTGAGACCTGTGATGCCCTGGAATGTGAGTGCCAGAGACATGCTGGGAGATGTGGTTCTCCTCATTATACCTCCTCCCTGCTTAGTGGGAGGGAAATATGTTATTTAACTGGGGCTGTATGTTAAAGGGGCTGAAGGGAGGGGGGGTGTGAGTTACATGGGACTGTATGTTACAGAAAATTAAGGGGAGATGACTGGTGTTATTTACATGGGACTGTATATTATAGAGGACTGGAGAATAAGGAGTGATGTTATTTACATGGGAATTAAATATTATAGAGGACTGGAGGGTAAGGGGTCATGTTATTTACATGGGACTGGATATTATCGAGGACTGGAGGGTAGGGAGTAATGTTATTTACATGGGACTATGTGTTGGCGGGGCTGAAGGAGGGGATTTAAGTTATTAACATGGGATTGTATGTTATAGAAGACTATAAAGAAGAGAGGTTATTTACATGGTATTGGAGGGAGAGGACTGGTGTTATTTACATGGGACTGTATGTTATAGAAGACTGTAAAGAAGAGCGGTTATTTACATGGGAATGTATGTTATATAAGAGAAGTGGGAGAGGACTGGTGTTATTTACATGGGACTGCGTGCTATAGAAGACTGGAGGGAGAAGAGCAGTGTTCCCTGTAAGCTGCGTGGGCGCACGGCCGCGCAGCTTACTTTGTGCCTCCGCTCAGGGCCATTGCAGGCCCGCTCACCGCCGCAGCCCGGACTTCATATTATGGTATGTGCCTGTTCTGTACTCAGGCTCTGGGGAACCCCATCCTGGCAATGCACACAATTTTCACTGTGCGCATTGCTGTGGTGGGCAGGCCTAGAGCTCAGAATAGGTACCCACCATATTGCCCACAGTGCCCTTAAACGTCCTGACGTTTACCAGTGTCAGAACGTTCCTGTGCGGCACTTCAAGAGGACCCCGCCTCCTCCTTCATGCCACGCTGCTGCTGCTAGAAGAGGACACGTGCAGCGCAGCAAAAGAGGGGAACAGAAGAAGACCAAGACCCCCAGGGCCCCAGCCCCCTCCAAAGTGGCGTCCGAGATTCCCAAGGCCCAAGCAACTAAGTAAATGTAAGTTTTCATATATGTTTGTTTTACACATATAGCATAACTGTCCCACAATATACAGTATACCTATACACTGTGTAGGAGTTATACTGTATATTGTACAACATGGTGTAACCTTCATACACCATGCTGTACAGTATACATTATCCATACACCATGCTGTATAATATACAGTATAACATCTACAATGTGGGGTTATGTAGTATATTGTACGACATGGTGTATGGATTATACTGTATATTATATAGCATAGTGTATGGATTATATTGTATATTATATAGCATAGTGTATGGGCTATACTGTATATTATATAGCATGGTGTATGGGCTATACTGTATATTATACAGCATGGTGTACGGATTATACTGTATATTATACAGCATGGTGTATGGATTATACTGTATATTATACAGCATGGTGTATGGATTATACTGTATATTATACAGCATGGTGTACGGATTATACTGTATATTATACAGCATGGTGTACGATTATACTGTGCATATCAGCATGGTGTACGGATTATACTGTATATTATACAGCATGGTATATGGATTATACTGTATATTATACACATGGTGTCACGGATTATATTGGTTATATTATACAGCATGGTGTACGATTATGACTGTATATTATACCGCATGGTGGTACGGATTCAACTTATATTATACAGCATGGTGTACGGATTATACTGTATATTATACAGCATGGTGTACGGGATTATACTGTATATTATACAGATGGTATATGGATTATGACATGTATATTATACAGCAATGGTGTAGGATTATACTGTAAATTATACAGCAATGGTATATGGATTATACTGTATATTATTACAGCAATGGTATAGGGATTATACTGTATATTATACAGCATGGTATAGGATTATACTGTATATTATACAGCATGGTGTAGGGATTATACTGTATATTATACAGATATCATGGTGTAGGGATTATACTGTATATCAGCATGGTATATGGATATACTGTATATTATACAGCATGGTGTAGGGATTATACTGTATATTATACAGCATGGTGTATGGATTATACTGTATATTATACAGCATGGTGTAGGGATTATACTGTATATTACAGCATGGTGTATTATACTGTATATTCATGATTTATACTGTATATTACGGCATGGTGTATTATACTGTATATTATACAGCATGGTGTAGGGATTATACTGTTATATACAGCATGGTGTATGGATTATACTGTATATTATACAGCATGGTGTATACGGATTATACTGTATACTATACAGCATGGTGTATGATATTATACTGTATATTATATACCAGATGGTGTTACGGATTATACTGTATATTATACAGCATGGTACGGATTATACTGTATATTATACAGCATGGTGTACGGATTATACTGTATATCATACAGCATGGTGTATGGATATACTGTATATTATACGGCATGGTGTAGGGAATATACTGTATATTATACAGCATGGAGTACGGATTATACTGTATATTATACAGCATGGTGTACGGATTATACTGTATATTACAGCATGGTTACGGATATACGTATACTACAGTAACGGATTATACTGTATATTGTATATATACGGCATGGTGTAGGATTATACTGTATATGCATGGAGTATATACGTATTATACTGTATATTATATACTGTATATCAGCATGGTGTAGGGATTATACTGTATACTATACAACATGGTGTATGGATTATACTGTATATTATACGGCATGGTGCAGGGATTATACTGTATATTATACGGCATGGTGTAGGAATTATGCTGTATATTATACAGCATGGTGCAGGGATTATACTGTATATTATACAGCATGGTGCAGGGATTATACTGTATACTATACAGCATGGTGCAGGGATTATACTATATTGTATGGGATAGCACAGAGGTTATAATGTATGTCTTAGGTTTTCCTATCGCCCACCTTTGATGGCGTTGTGCCCAGCTCTGAGCCGACACCGCTCAGCAGCAGCCCAGGCTTAGAGGGAACACTGGAGAAGAGCTATTTACATGGGACTGCATGGTAGAGAAGACTGTATGGAGAGGACAGTCATTAAAATGTATGGGGGCACTACAGAGAAGATTATAACTCCAGGGGGTATGGCAGGAGGCATTATAATTATAGGGGGCACTGCAGGGAACATTATAAATACTGTGGGCAGTGGTGGTGGGCATTACTACTGAGGGCTCCATAGGAGTGCCTTATAGATTGGCCTTATTTCTATTAGGGGTGCCCTATTAGTACTGAGGGCACTGTAGGGGTACTATGGTGGGAGGGGGGGGCCTAGCAGTGAGCCTGGTGACGTCACCGGCACTAATGGACGAGTGTTAGCGCTACCCTAGCCTGTAAAGCCACCCATCACTGCTAGGACTGTAAACAAAACAGCCCTTGCCCTACGCTTTACAAAGCAGGGCAAAGGAGGGCATCGGAGCATGAAGCGGAGGGGCTGAGTGGGGGGAGAAAGGGATATGTTCAGGTTCTGCGCTGAACTCTGACAACTGCTTTAAAGGGCATCTGTCAGCAGTTTTGTACCTATGACACTGGCTGACCTGTTACATGTGCACTTGGCAGCTGTTCATATGTGCCCACATTGCTGCTGCTGATGTTTTAAAGAGGACCTGTCACCGCTCCTGACATGCCTGTTTTAATAGCTTAATGCATTCACCGTGTAATAACAATCCTGGAGCATCTATTCTTATGGAAATATGTTGTGCCATTGCTTTATTATTTCTACTAGAAGTTATGAATGATTTGCTAGCAGTCTGCAGTAAGGGTACAGAGGGGTGGTAACCATTTGGGGGTGTGCCCTTGCACAGACTCACTCTATCCAATCAGTGCTGCCATTTTCAGACTGTGCAGGTACACACCCCCAACTGGTTACCACCTCTCTGTACCCTTTCTGCAGACTGCTAGCAATTCATTAACAACTTCTAGTAGAAATAATAAAGGAATGGGACAACATACAGACATAAGAACAGATTAGAGATGAGCGAATCGATTCGTTGATTCGTATCGAATCTTGGGAATTTTTAGCTGCGAAGCGAATCTGAATATTAGGTGATTCGCTTCGGCTTTGTATGCATTCGCTACGTAGTTTGTCCTATAAATTATACACTATTGCTACGTATAAGTTACTCTATACGCTGTTGCGTACGAATTCAATTCATTTGCGATGCAGATTCCTCCCTGGTAGCTCCACCCCCTTCTCCAGCACGCGAGGAAGACGAGGCAACTCAGGAAATTAAGATGGCAACACAGCGAGGCCTTGACTGGGGAGGCATGGTGTGGGGCACCGAGCCCTATGAGGAGAAGGAACCGGAGGAGATCTACGTCTCTCAACATGTCCGGCAGCCTAAGAAGTCGGGCACGGCGGAGGCGGCAGGAGTTCCCGCTCCGCCGCGGAAGGACTACTCCCTTCGGCAAAATTCAATGGTCCCCGAGGCTGTCACCCGGAACGCCCTGACCCTCTGGGAATACAAAAAGTTGGTAGAGGAGTGGGTTGTGCAGGTTTTGGAGCACCCACGGTCCGGTGACCCCAAGCCGGGACCGCCGAAGGGGTACCGTTATTTGGTTCAGTGTGGAACGGGGAGTAGGTTTTATCGGCGATGAGGAGACAGTGGAAGAATTATACGTAAACCGCCGTTCTGTAAAGCGGCCGTATCTTCCGCCCGTCGGCCACAATCTCCACGCAGGGGATTACGTGGAGTATACTCCCATGAAGAACCTCCAAGGCCCCTTTGTTACTGGGGTGAAACTCCTTAAGCGACCAGCTACTCCTGCAGCTCCCCTGGAAGACTGGACTGAGGAGGCCCAGGCCGCAGAAGAGGCTCGGTGTTCCCATGAGACCAAAGATGGGACTCTGCAATCTGAGGAGAAATCACAAGCTCAGCTGGAACCCCTGATACCAGATTTGCCACCGCCGCCGATCCTTCATGTGGGACAGATGACCACCAACAGTTTTGTGTACCAGCCATCGGTGGTACAATACCAACTGCCATGGCAGGTGCAGGCCACACAGTCCGCCGCTCGCGGAAGACCGTTACCAGAGCCCTTACAGCCGGAAATTCTGTCACCTTGTATACCGACGGGAGGATCTGGCCACTACAAGGTAATGGGCAAGGCCCAAGTTGCCATGGCCCTTGCCAGTGTGACCGCCCGGTCACTACCAAGACCATCCCTGAGAGGTCGGTGGGGGTCTGCTGCCACAGCCCAGTGTCGCTTTCATGAGGCAGGAGCACCCTCTCATGTCTTTTAGCTCCAGCAGCAGTGAAGAGGACCTGCTGGCCCCTAAGTAAGGAATCGGATCCTGCAGCTTTTATGGGAGCCACAACGTGGACTTAACCTGAAGGGTGAGCACTAGTTGGCGTTTGTTTTTATTTTTGTTGCCCTGCATTTGTCCTCACCCAGATGGACATGGATTGTCAGGACTACCCCCATAAAAAAAAAAAAACGTTTTGACCAAGTTGCGCATACGTGCGCCTCATCCCTTTTTCCCCCCTTTTCAGGTTCTTGGGGAGCCCCTTGAAAGAGGGTTTTTTAAGGAACCTTTGCTGCTATTTTTTTTACCCATTTGGATTACAATTTTACATATGTGGATTACAAATTGCAACTGAGTTGGGAATCTGTTCCAGTTGTATGACAAGCGTCAGAAGAAAAGAGACTTAAA
>ONZH01026147.1:0-72514 GCA_900303285.1 Rhinella marina
TACCGCACACCACACTATTTTTCACTGGACTGTAGTATATATAAGTGAGAGAAAAAACGTATTCTCTAGACTGCGGCTAGTGTTCCGCACCACACTGTTTTTCACTGGACTGTATTATATATAACTGAGAGAAAAAACGCATTCTCTATACTGCAGCTATTGTATCGCACACCACACAATTTTTCACTGGACTGTAGTACATATAACTGAGAGAAAAAACACAATCTCTAGACTGTGGCTAGTGTACTGCAAACAACACAATTTTTCACTGGACTCCATAACTGAGAGAAAAAACGTATTCTCTAGACTGTGGCTAGTGTACCGCACACCACACAATTGTTCACTGGACTGTAGTATATATAACCGGAAGAAAAAACGTATTCTCTAGACTGCGGCTGTTGTACCACATACTACACAATTTTTCACTGGACTGTAGTATATATAATTAAAAAAAAAATTATTCTCTAGACTGCGGCTAGTGTACAGCACACCACACAATTTTTCACTGAACTGTAGTGTATATAACTGAGAGAAAAAAAAGGAATTCTCTAGACTGTGGCTATTGTACCGCACACCACACAATTGTTCACTGGACTGTAGTATATATAACTGAGAAAAAAACATATTCTCTAGACTGGCTATTGTACTGCACAACACACAATTGTTCACTGAACTGTAGTATATATAACTGAGAGAAAAAACATATTCTCTAGACTGTGGCTACTGTACCACACACCACACAATTTTTCACTGGTTACTATAACTGAGAGAAAAATTGTATTCTCTAGACTGTGGCTAGTGTTCCGCACACCACACAATTTTTCACTGGACTGTATTATATATGTCTGACAGAAAAAACGTATTCTCTAGACTGTGGCTAGTGTACCGCACACCACACAATTTTTCACTGGACTGTAGTATATATAATTAAAAAACAGAAAACGTATTCTCTAGACTGCGGCTATTGTACCGCACACCACACAATTGTTCACTGGACTGTAG
The DNA here is from genome assembly GCA_900303285.1 of Rhinella marina. Lineage (NCBI taxonomy): Eukaryota > Metazoa > Chordata > Amphibia > Anura > Bufonidae > Rhinella > Rhinella marina. Next base: position 1,003 of record ONZH01026147.1, read on the forward strand.
TATATATAACTGAGAGAAAAAACCTATTCTCTAGACTGTGGCTAGTGTACCACACACCACACAATTGTTCACTGGACTTTAGTATATATAACAGAGAAAAAACGTATTCTCTAGACTGTGGCTATTGCACCGCACACCACACTATTTTTCACTGGACTGTAGTATGTATAACTGAGAGAAAAAACCTATTCTCTAGACTGTGGCTAGTGTACCGCACACCACACAATTTTTCACTGGACTCTATAACTGAGAGAAAAAATGTATTCTCTAGACTGCAGCTAGTGTATCGCACACCACACAATTGTTCACTGGACTGTAGTATATATAACTGCGAGAAAAAATGTATTCTCTAGACTGTGGCAATTGTACAGCACACCACACAATTATTCACTGGATTCTAGTATATATAACTGAGAGAAAAAAACGTATTCTCTAGACTGTGGCTAGTGTACCGCACACCACACAATTTTTCACTGGACTGTAGTATATATAACTGAGAAAAAAAAGGAATTCTCTAGACTGCGTCTTATGTACCGCACACCACACAATTGTTCACTGGACTGTAGTATATATAACTGAGAGAAAAAACGTATTCTCTAGACTGTGACTAGTGTACCTCACAGCACACAATTGTTCACTGGACTATAGTATGTATAACAGAGAGAAAAAATGTATTCTTTAAACTGCGGCTATTGTACCGCACACCACACAATTTTTCACTGGACTGTAGTTTATATAATTTAAAAAAATGTATTCTCTAGACTGTGGCTAGTGTACTGCACACCACACAATTGTTCACTGGACTGTAGTATATATAACTGAGTGAAAAAACGTATTCTCTAGACTGCGGCTATTGTACCGCACACCACACAATTGTTTACTGAACTGTAGTATATATAACTGAGAGAAAAAATGTATTCTCTAGACTGTGGCTAGTATACTGCACACCACACAATTTTTCACTGGACTATAGTATATATAACTGAGAGAAAAAAAAGGAATTCTCTAGACTGTGGCCAGTGTTCCGCACACCACACAATTTTTCACTGTACTCTAGTATATATAACTGAGAGAAAAATCGTATTCCCTAGACTGAACTACAGATTCCAGCAAGCCAAGGTACAGCAGCAGAAAAAATGAGTACAGAGAGGACTTTGGGCAATTTCATTGGGGTCTGTGTGGACCATGTGCTGTCTCCTTTCTGCCACCAGTCGCTGTGCACAGTGTGCAGCCAAGATGGCGGTAGCTGCACTACAAGTCCCAGCCAGCAGCCAAGAGGAGGCCAAAAAAAAGGTCGTTGTAGGCCTTAGAAGTACCGTTGGGTTCTTTGTGGATGATTCCTGCCTAACCACATTCTAATTTTACGCCCTAACAGTGTGCAGCCAAGATGGCAGTAGCTGCACTACAAGTCCCAGCCAGCAGCCAAGAGGAGGCCAAAAAAAAAGGTCGTTGTAGCCCTTAGAAGGACTGTTGGTTTCTTTGTGGATGATTCCTGCCTAACCAAATTCTAAATTGAGGCCCTAACTCTCTCCCTGACAGACAGCAGCTCTATCCCTAATCTCATCCAGGCGGCGTCTGAGGCGAGCATCGCGGTACCAGATTCTTATATTCTCAGGTCATCTAATCTGGCCAGCCAATCCCTGCTATCGACTTGTAGGGGTTCCACCTGATGCTAGGGGGTACCAAAGACTCTCCTGCATGTTGATTGGCTGAGAAAAAGCAGCCAAACATGCAGGAAGAGGAAGATGCCATTCCTTGAGTATCATAATATGCTCGCCCGAGTATCGAGCACTTACGAGTACCCTAATGCTCGAAGGACCACAAAGCTTGGACGAGTATGTTCGCTCATCTCTACTGGTTATGAAAAAAACTAGTCATCCTATGAGTGCTAGTATTTGTTTCTGTACGTCCATTGTATGTTTCTTTTGCATACACACACTGATAAACGTATTTACAGCGCCTTATAACCTGATGCTTGAGACAGCTGGCTCATTTAAAATACATCTATGCAAGTAGAATGTCTTAGTTATTTTAAATGTTATTATGTTTGGACAAAATGTTTGCAATTTATTTTGTGTCAATTCAACTGGGCATAAAGGTTTGTATTGAAAATATTAGGGGGGAAAAACACCCTTAACGAAACATCCATAACGAATAAGTGAATTGGAAATTCAAATAGAAACCCCTGCCTGTTGCCAAGTGCAGTAAGGCTCCGAGTAAACGTTCTAATGAAAATGTCATGTATATTATCTGCACAAGCTGTTTATATTTCTCTGCAAGCAAATATGTGGGGGGCTAGAGATCAACATTGATTGCAAATACTTGACTTCATTGTGGTCTCGGTGTAATTGCAATGTGTGTTTAATGAACAACAGAAGAAGCTCCCTGTGGTTTGCCGGTAGCGCTATCCTGACAGCAAATGCATAGACAGGCCTATAATTGTTTTGTTTGGAAAACTACGCAGTTATGGATTCAATTCTATGACCAGTTCTATGGACAAGGAATGTCAGGTTCTCTCATTTACAGTTAATAACAAAAAGTTCAGTGTATCCATTGTAAGAGGAAGACTGGGATAAATGTCAGTCTATTAACAACTGCAGAAACTGTTCATTGTCTATGGTTAAAGCATGCTTATTATTACAAAACATATTTTCTCAGCAGATATGTGTTTGATGTAGTACAGTCTGCATAACCTTCATATTTTAGGTCATTTTCCCTCTCTTTGTTTGTAAATCTATTACTTTTGTGTGTATGCTTTCTTCTTGGTGTGCTATTTGCCCTTACTTTGGTGTTATTACTTATCTAATACTGCTGGACAAAGACATCGGAACCAATTAGATGACCAAGACTTCAGCCACTTCTCCCCTCTCACAGCATGCAGTTTCACAGAGACATATACATACATTTCTGAACATTAATAGAGTCTGCCAGCATAAAAAGGAGAGCAAAGGCTACGTTGCAGGAAGAAAGGTGCCGGTTTTCTTTATTTAAAGGCTGCGGATATCTTCATGTTATCATTATTTTTTGTTGTTGAATTGTATCTGTAACCATTTTGTATTTACACTTTAATTAAAAATGTTAAACTGTCTTTTGCATGTTTCACATACGTTTCAAGCTGCCGAGTCCTGTTCTGTGTGAAATCTTTCAGACTGTCGTATTCTACAACTCAAAAAGATGTAAATCAACTAAATCCAAAAGATGTCAGCTTAAAATATCGTTCAATAGAGCAGAGATAAGGGCTACAGAGTGCGCCAGCAGACTGCTTGTCTGATAGATTTCACTCTGAACAGGACTGAACAGACTGCAGTGTATGTGAACACATATAGACTGCAGAAGACAAACAGTTGAATGTTACAAAATTATTGTTAAACATATTTTTTATCACATAATAGAAGCAATTTATTATTAATGATAATAATAATAAATGCACAAAGTTGTTTATAGCTAGAGATGAGCAAGCACTAAAATACTCGAGTGCTCGTTAATCGAGTTGAATTTTTCCGGATGCTCGGGTGCTAGTTTCGAATAACGAACCCTATTGAAGTCAATAGGAGACTCAAGCATTTTTTGCAGAGGACCAAAGCTCTGCACAGTGAAGGTTGCATGAAAACCTGGAAACCTCAGAAAATGATGGAAACACCACGGAAATGGACAGGAAACAGCAGGGGCAGCATGCATGGATGCCTCTGAGGCTGCCTAATCGTACCATTACGCCAAATTCTGGGCAACAGCCTGTTGGTGACCCTAAAGACAATTGTGCTGACCCAGACCAAGATGGGCAAGGCACATGCGCTGGCACATGTTAGGAAAGCACCAAACTAGGTGCAACGAAGGTCCATCACCGCCTGCGGGTGACACCACTGCCCATGCTGGCACTGCTGTCCTATCCCCCGCCCCACAACGCAGGCATAAGCCTGACACAGAATGGTGGTGACACCAACAAGTGACCAAGTTAGATAAGATAGCAGGTGAGCCACCCAAAAATTTACCCTGACACTACAGGGTGGTGAAAACAGAGTGACCAAGTGAGACTGAGGTAGCAGGTGAGCCACCCAAACATGTAACCTGACACAGCATGGCGGTGACAACAGAGTGACCAAGTTAGACTGAGGTAGCAGGTGAACCACATATAAATTTACACTGACACAGCATGGCGATGAACCCAGAGTGACCAATTTAGACTGAGGTAGCAGGTGAAAAACCCAAAAATTTACCCTGACACAGCATGGCGGTGACAACAGAGTGACCAAGTTAGTCTGAGGTAGCAGGTGAAAAACCCAAAAATTTACCCTGACACAGCATGGTAGTGACAACAGAGTGACCAAGTTAGACTGAGGTAGCAGGTGAAAAACCCAAAAATTTACCCTGACACAGCATGGTGGTGACAGAGTGACCAAGTTAAACTGAGGTAGCAGGTAAACCACCCAAAAATGTAGCCTGACAAAGCATGGCGGTAACACCACCAATGCCTTGGTCAGACTGAGATTGCAGTCAAATGGCTGTAGGTGAACCTCCCAAAAAACTGTTTTTGAGTGTCTGTAGTTGACGCTCCTATAAAATTGATTGGAGAGAGGGCCTGTAGGTGGCCCTCCGTTAACATTGTTTGAAAAGAGAGCCTGTTGGCCCTCTGAAAAGTTGCCTGTTGGCTCAGCATTTGTGTAAGAAGAGAAGGAGGAGGAGGAGAGGATACATGAAGAATCTTCATGTTGAGCTGCTTTCCCCCGGTGGAGATTTGAATTCTGGTGAAATCCAGGCTTTATTCATTTTAATAAGCGTCAGCTTGTCAGCGCTGTCAGTTGACAGGCGTGTACGCTTATCAGTGATGATACCACCAACTGCACTGAAGACCCGCTCTGAAAACACGCTAGCGGCAGGGCAGGCCAGCACCTCCAAGGCGTACAGCGCCAGTTTGGGCCACATGTCCAGCTTTGCAACCCAGTAGTTGTATGGAGCAGAGTGATCACACAGGACATTGGTATGGTCAGCTACGTACTCCCTCACCATGTTTTTGAACAGCTCCCCCCTACTCTGCCTAGACTGGGGACGAGTGACATAGTCTTGCTGGGGTGCCTTAAAACTGGCAAAGGCCTTGGAGAGTGTTCCCTTGACAGGCTGCCTGCTCCCCTCCTCTCCCCCGCTAGTTGGCCCACAGAACTACGTCCTCTGCCACTAGCAGTGTCAGATAGGAAGGATAGTTTTAGCTTGTGCACCAGGTTCTGTTGATATTGATTCACTCTCATACTCCTTTCCTCTACAGGAATGAGAGTGGAAAAGTTCTGCTTATACCGGGTGTCCAGGAGGGTGAACACCCAGTAATCGGTGTTGGCAAAAATGCTTCTAACAAGAGGGTCACGGGAAAGGCAGCCTAACATGAAGTCAGCCATGTGTGCAAGAGTCCCAACACGCAAGAATTCCCTTTCCTCAGTAGGCTGACTCTCCATTTCCCCCTCCTCCAACTCCTCCTCTTCAGCCCATACACGCTCAACAGATAAGAAGGAATGAGAATTGGTACCCTCTTTAGTCTCGTCAACAGTCTCCTCCTCTTCCTCCTCATCCTTCTCCTCCTCCAATACGCTCTGAGAAACAGTGCTGAGGGTGGTCTGGCTATCAAGCAACATATCTTCTTCCCCCATCTCCTGTGACAAGCGCAAAGCCTCTGACTTCATGCTGAGCAGTGAGTTTTTCAGCAGACAAAGCAGCGGGATGGTGACGCTGATAATGGCGTCATCGCCGCTGACATTTCTGTGTTGACTCCTCAAAGTTGCTTAACACCTGTCAGATATCAGACATCCACGTCCACTCCTCATTGTAGACTTGAGGAAGCTGACTTACCTGACTACCAGTTCTCGTGGAAGTTGTCATCTGGCAGTCTACAATCGCTCTGCGGTGCTGGTAAACCCTGGCTAACATGTGTAATGTGAAATTCTATCGCGTGGGCACATCGCACAACAGTCGGTGAGCTGTCAGTTGTAAGCGCCGTTGCACTGCCCTGAGAGTGGCAGCATCTGTGGTTGACTTGCGGAAATGCGCACAGATGCGTCGCACCTTGGTGAGCAAATCAGACAAATTGGGGTAGGTCTTGAGGAACCGCTGAACCACAAGATTGAACATGTGGGCTAGGCATGGCACATATGTGAGTCTGCCGAGTTGCAGAGCTGCCACTAGTTTACGCCCGTTGTCACACATAACCATGCCTGGTTTGAGGTACAGCGGCGCCAGCCAAAGATCGGTCTGCGCCGTGATGCCCTGTAACAGCTCTTAGGCGGTGTGCCTCTTGTCACCTAAGCTCAGCAATTTCAGCACCGCCTGTTGGCGCTTACCCAAGGCAGTGCTGCTGCGCCTAGAGCTACCGACTGAAGGCGCCGTGCTCATGGATGGTAATTGAGAGTAGGAGGAGGAGGAGGAGGGATTAAAGGAAGAGGCATAATAAAGCCTGAGAAACCATGACCGAGGTAGACCCCGCAATCCTCGGTGTGGGCAGCACATGAGTGGCCCCAGGGTCAGACTCAGTCCCAGCCTCCACCAAGTTAACCCAATGTGCCGTCAGGGAGATATAGTGTCCCTGCCCGCCAGCATTGTCCACGTGTCCGTGGTTAGGTGGACCTTCTCAGTAACCGCGTTGGTCAGGGCACGGTTGACGTTCTCTGACACATGCTGGTGTAGGGCTGGGACGGCACATCGGGAAAAATAGTGGCGGCTGGGGACCAAGTAGCAAGGGATAGCAGCCGCCATCAGGTTGCGGAAAGCCTCAGTCTCTACCAGCCTATAAGGCAGCATCTCCAGGCTCAGCAGTTTGGAGATGTGGACGTTTAGGGCTTTTGCATGTGGGTGGGTGGAATTGTATTTGCGCTTGCGCTGAAATGTCTGATGTAAAGACAGCTGAACTCTGCGCTGGGACACATGGGTGGAGGGTGTGGAGGATTGTGGAGGTGAAGGGGTGGTTGTAGGGCGGGAGGCGCTCGTGCCTGGGTCCTGGGCGGGGGTTGACTCGCAGAGCCAGCATGTGACACAGGGAAAGGAGCAGTGGTGTGACCCGCAGGAGGTGAACGGCCTTGGTTCCACTGAGTCGGGTGTTTAGCACTCATATGCCTGCGCATGCTGGTAGTGGTTAGGCTGGTAGTGGTGGCTCCCCTGCTGATCCTGGTGTGACACAGGATGCACACCACAGTCCGTCGGTCATCCTCACTTTCTTTAAAGAACCTCCAGACTTGCGAACATCTAGGCCTTGGCACGGGAGCTTCACTCCATGAAACAGTTGCTGATCTACTTGCTCTGGCTCTGCTTCTTCCTCTGGCCTCCCCACTGCCTCTTCCAACCTGTTCTGGTGCTGCACTTGCCTCCCCCTCAGAAGCACTGTCTTGACTATGCTTACCAACCCAGCTCAGGTCAGTCACCTCATCATCCACCAGCTCTTCCTCCGATTCCTCACTCTGCTCCCCCCTCGGACTTACTGCCCTGACAACAACGTCACTGTCTGACAACCGTGTCTCATCATCATCATCATCATCCGACACCTCTTGACACACTACTTGACTAAGTGCACTCTCTCATCACCCACAGACTGCGAAAGTTCTAAATTTGGGGCATCGGGACAGAGCAACTGCTCAGGTTGCTGCTGAGCAGTGGTTTGTGTCTCTGGGTAGGGTCCTGAAAAGAGTTCCTGTGAGTATGCCGGATCTGAATCCATATTACCACTCAATTTTTCACTGGACTGTTGTATATATAAATGAGAGAAAGAACGTAGTCTTTAGACTCCGGCTACTGTACCGCACACAACAGAATTTTTCACTGCACCGTAGTATATATAACTTAGAGAAAAAACGTATTTTCTAGACTCTGGCTACTGTACCGCACACGACAGAATTGTTCACTGCACTGTAGTATATATAACTGAGAGAAAAAACGTATTTTCTAGACTCCGGCAACTGTGACACACACACAACAGAATTGTTCACTGCACTTTAGTATATATAACTGAGAGAAAAAACGTAGTCTTTAGACTGCGGCTATTGTACCGCACACCACTCTATTTTTCACTGGACTATAGTATATATAACTGAGAGAAAAAACGTATTTTGTAGGCTGTGGCTACTCTACCGCACACGACAGAATTATTCACTGCACTGTAGTACATATAACTGAGAGAAAGAACGTAGTCTTTACACTGTGGCTACTGTACCACACACTGCAGAATTTTATACTGCACTGTAGTATATATAACTGAGAGAAAGAACATAGTCTTTAGACTCCAGCTACTGTACCGCACACAACAGAATTTGTCACTGCACTGTAGTATATATAACTGAGAGAAAAAAGGTATTTTCTAGACTCCAGCTACTGTACCGCACACGACATAATTGTTCACTGCACTGTAATATATATAACTGAGAGAAAAAATGTAGTCTTTAGACTGCGGCTATTGTACCGCACACCACTCAATTTTTCACTGGACTGTAGTATATATAACTGAGAGAAAAAACATATTTTCTAGACTCTGGCTACTGTACCGCACACGACAGAATTGTTTACTGCACTGTAGTAAATATAACTGAGAGAAAAAATGTACTCTTTAGACTGAGGCTACTGTAGAGCACACTACAGAATTGTTCACTGCACTGTAGTATTTATAACTGAGAGAAAAAACGTATTCCCTAGACTGCACTACAGATCCCAGCAAGTCAAGGTACAGCAGTAGCAAAAATGAGTACTGAGAGGACTTTGGGCAATTTCTTTGAGGTCTGTGTGGACCACGTGCTGTCCCCTTTCTGCCACCAGTCGTTGTGCACAGTGTGCAGCCAAGATGGTGGTAGCTGCACTACAAGTCCCAGCCAGCAGCCTGGAGGAGACCAAAAAAAAAGGTGCTTGTAGCCCTTAAAAGGGCTGTTGGGTTCTTTGAGGGTGATTCCTGCCTAACCACATTCTAATTTTACGCCCTAACAGTGTGCAGCCAAGATGGCGGTAGCTGCACTACAAGTCCCAGCCAGCAGCCAAGAGGAGGCCAAAAAAAAGGTCGGTGTAGCCCTTAAAAGGGCTGTTGGGTTCTTTGAGGGTGATTCCTGCCTAACCAAAATCTAAATTGAGCCCCTAACACTCTCCCTGACAGACAGCAGCTCTATCCCTAATCTCATCCAGGTGGCGTCTGAGGCGAGCAGCGCAGGACTAGATTCTTATATTTCCAGGTCATCTGATCTGGCCAGCCAATCCCTGCTATCGACTTGTAGGGGTTCCACGTGATGCTAGGGTGTACCAAAGACTCTCCTGCATGTTGATTGGCTGATAAAAAGGCGCCTAACATGCAGGAAGAGGCAGATGCCATTTCCTTCGAGTATCGCGAGATGCTCGTCCGAGTATCGAGCATGTATGAATACCCTAATGCTCGAACGAGCACCATTCTTTGGTAATTTTTATACTTATGGTTTTCAAAGCAACCCTAAAGGATATAAATACACAATACATAGTAAAAAGAGTTATTCCCATTATAAGTGTTGAGTGCTATTTATTGATGAGCGAAGTTATGAAAATTTTGATTTGGCTGCTTCATCAAATTTCACAAAGGAATTTGATTTGTGATGAAATACTTTGTCATGAAACACATTCTTTTGTATGTAGCATGCACAATGATGGGGTACGATGATCGCAACATCTGCTGCCATTGAACTTCTCAGATGCCTCGCTCATCTCTGATCACGATATCTGATGTTAAAATTGAGGCCTTTCAGGGGTTAATCAGGTTAAAAAAATACATAATTACCTTCTCCATTTGCTTTAATTGAAGACACCACGCCATGGCCTTTCCACAAGCAAATGGATGAGATGAGTATTTTTTTTTTTTTTTACTGTCATTTTATGAAAAACAGATTCATTACCAGGAAGCATGAGTAAATTCAGCTTCACTGTCAAATTTTTCCTGACATTCGGATTGAAATTAATTTGTTTGGCTTCAATTTGCTCAACACTAGTGCTATTGAAACTGACCCCTTTTCACTTGTTAATTTATTAACAGTGGTCCTTTTTTACTCTAAATTTTACATAGGATTCTACTTTTTGGCAGTAGACATTACTTTGACACATTGTAAGGGTCTTCAATTTTGGTTCAAAAAACTTTAACATTTGGCACAAGACCCAGGAGAAATTTCACAATGACAAGATCTGATGAGGATCATAATAAACTAAAATAGTTCTTAATTCCTTTTCATTTGGTCTGAATAAATGTAAACTTTACTGGATTCATCCAGACAGCTATAAACATTCTTACTGCTACAGTGTATCAGTCTATTCATTGCACTGTGACTTGTACAGTCTAGTACAACTAATTATCAAGATAGGAAAGAGATTTGTGCTGCTGATGTACCCAGCTTTTAAGCTAAAAGCCAAATGGCTAAGTGTACAATTCTTTAAATATCTCCAACCAATGGAAACCAAATATCAAGCTCACTACTCTTGCAAGTATATAGGTATCTTTCTTCAGGGGATATTGGAGACCAGAATGTTGAACTCGCTCTCAGGTATCGTAAGAATGTAAAAATGAGGGTAGGAAAACTTTCAGTTCTCTAGTAACCTCTGGTTAAAAGCATACATTTAAACACAAGATGTGCATCCAGTAGGAACAAACATGCCAAGCTATCACATGTTATCATAGCTGGCTTTTAAATAGATGTTTCAATGTGTGCATGCTTTTATGGTGCTGGAGAATAGCAAGTTTTCCTAATTCCAAACAGCATCTGACAGAAAAATGTCTAGGACAGATAAAAATTTTACTTGTATGATTGTGTGTTTTTTATATTTTCTTAAGCAAACATCTGATGATGCAATGCCACATTGGTCATTCTTTCACATTATACGGTATACATTAATTTTATCTTCTTTATTTTGTTCTTTATTGATATTCAACTATTATATCTTCATAGTCCAGGAAAAGAATTTACAATAATGGGTGCCATATACATCAAAGGCATCGTTTTGATCTTAACTTTTTACATAAAGGGTGATTTATCACCATTTACCCATAGGGATATAAACTTTCCCAGTAGTGATACACTTAGACTAGAATATGTTTATTGTTCATACACACTATAAATATTAAGAGATATAAATTTTTGTTGAGCAAAGCTGAATTTCCATGTGCTTCATGGTAACGAATCAATTTTCCCTGGCGGTAAAAATTTGAAAAAAAATCATAGTTACCTCATCCATTTGAGCATGAAGAGGCTGCCGCAGCCATCTTGGTTGAAGATCTTGCACGAAACCTTGTGTGCTGTGACATATGACATATGATAGCTGACTTGATGATGTCATCAAACAACACACGAGATTTTGCGCCGGATCTTCAAGCAAGATTGCCACGGTGGCCTCTTCATGATCAATGGTAAATATAATTTCATTTTTTTAAATTAGCAAACAATAAATATGGATCTCAGATGCCACAATCAGCGATGAACGCGGCATATGAGGGGTTCAATGATGGGGAGCAGCGCAATCACCATTCCTTTTCATTGCACCCGCTATTTACAAAGAAATGCACTTCGTGAAGAAGTAATTTGGCACGAAGCAAATTTTTATGTAATATTTGGCAAAGCAGCCAAATCAAATTTTGAAGAACTTTGCTAATCTCTAATAACAATAGTTTTTTCCAGTTTTAGACTATCCAATTGCAACTGCATATGCAGTGTAAATATTTTATGTCCAGCAAACTGTTAAGAATGCTACTATTATAATTAAAATCATTCATGAATTAATATGGCTTTGTGGAGAAAAAATATATGGAAATGTTCAGTAAACCCTATAAGGCAACATTCGTATTATTCTGAATACAGTACAATGACTTAATATTTTAATTACATTTTCTTTGCAAGTGTTCTCATTTCATTCTGCTTCTGATTCTTCTAATTGACTTTTATTATTACTAAATTCTGCTACCAATTTTGTATAATTTCCCATTTTCTACAATAAATCCCATTGTCTACCTCCTGCACCATTACATTTTTATTAATTATTTCACCTCTCTGTATTCAGCTTCTAATTGATCTTTTATCCGTTTTATTCGTTTCCGATAATAAGCATTTGCTTCCATAAAGAAATAAAAGGCTGTCTACTTCTGAGGAAAATGCATGGTTATTGATGAAACTTTCTTCCCAAAATGCAGATTTTGGCAAGACAAAGTAAAAAAGAGAGACAGGAAAGAGAATATGATATTTATGGCACAAAAGACCGACATATGACAGTCGTGACTGTGAAAGTCATTTACTATTTCAATCAGATATTTTAGTTTTTGTAATTCCTATAATAAAAATAAAAAGTACTTATTTTCAAGCTTTAGGATGCAGATTTTTTTATAAACTTAACCAGTACTTAGCATTGGCTCCCCTCTTCTAGGTACTTTAAAGTAGTAATCTAGGCACCCCCAATCTGTGGCTCATGTGTCTTAGCATATTTTTTACTGGTATTTTAGTTGATTGGAGGTAATATAAATATTGTATATGTCATTAATGTAATTGAAATCAGTTTTCCATGCACTGCTTGCCTTGTGAGCTTGGGGTCCTACAAAGCAGCCAGTCCAAGCACACAGAGTCTAATATAAGGGAAGGATAGAGCGGCGGTTTGATCAATGATGAGACAGAGGTTAACTTTTAGACCATGTTTGAGTTTCTCTGGATCCTAGACTATCATAGGACTATACTACAGTCACTAATAATAACAGTGGACTAATAGAATAGTGCTAAAATGCAGTCAGGAAGAAAATAATTCAGTTTTAAAGTATATCAAGTAGTTTATGAAAGTTAATCAGGAATACATATGTACTTTGCCTTGTGAAAGTATTCGGCCCCCTGGAACTTTTCAACTTTTTGCCACATTTCAGGCTTCAAACAAAAAGATATAACATTTTAAATTTTTGGTGAATAATCAACAACAAGTGGGTCACAATTGTGAAGTGGAACGAAATTTATTGGATCATTTAAACTTTTTTTGTAATAATAAAACTGAAAAGTGGGGCGTGTAAAATTATTCAGCCCCCTTACATTAATACTTTGTTGCGCCGCCTTTTGCTTCGATTACAGCTGGAAGTCGCTTGAAGTATGTCTCTATCAGTTTTGCACATCTAGAGACTGAAATTCTTGCCCATTCTTCCTTGCAAAACAGCTTGAGCTATTTGAGGTTGGATGGAGAGTGTTTGTGAACAGCAGTTTTCAGCTCTTTCCACATATTCTCAATTGGATTCAGGTCTCGACTTTGACTTGGCCATTCTAAGACCTGGATAAGTTTATTTTTAAACCATTCCATTGTAGATTTTGCTTTATGTTTGGGATCATTGTCTTTTTGGAAGATAAATCTCCGTCCTAGTCTCAGGTCTTTTGCAGACTCCAACGGGCTTTCATCCAGAATGGTCCTGTATTTGGCTCCATCCAGTTTCCCATCAATTTTAACCATCTTCCCTGTCCCTGCTGATGAAAAGCAGGCCCAAACGATGATGCTGCCACCACCATGTTTGACAGTGGGGATGGTGTGTTCAGGGTGATGAGCTGTGTTGCTTTTATGCCAAACATATAGTTTTGCATTGTTTCCAAAAAGTTTGATTTTGGTTTCATCTGACCAGAGCACCTTCTTCCACGTTTGGTGTGTCTCCCAGGTGGCTTGTGGCAAACTGTAAACAAGACTTTTTATGGATATCTTTGAGAAATGGCTTTCTTCTTGCCACTTTTCCATAAAGGCCAAATTTGTGAAGTGTTGGACTGATTGTTGTCCTATGGACAGACTCTCCCACATCAGCTGTAGATCTCTGCAGTTCATCCAGAGTGATCATGAACCTCTTGGCTGCATCTCTGATCAGTCTTCTCCTTGTTTGAGATGAAAGTTTAGAGGGATGGCTGGGTCTTGGTAGATTTGCAGTGGTCTGATACTCCTTCCATTTCAATATGATCGCTTGCACAGTGCTCCGTGGGATGTTTAAAACTTGGGAAATCTTTTGGTATTCAAATCCGGCTTTAAACTTCTCCACAACAGTATCACGGACCTGTCTGGTGTGTTCCTTGTTCTTCATGATGCTCTCTGTGCTTTAATCAGAACCCTGAGACTATCACAGAGCAGGTGCATTTATACGGAGACTTACACACAGGTGGATTCTATTTATCTTCATCAGTCATTTAGGACAACATTGGATCATTCAGAGATCCTCAATGAACTTCTGGAGTGAGTTTTCTGAACTGAAAGTAAATGGGCCGAATAATTTTGCATGCCCAACTTTTCAGTTTTCTTATTACAAAAAAAGTTTAAATGATCCAATAAATTTCGGTCCACTTTACAATTGTGACCCACTTGTTGTTTCTTCACCAAAAATTTAAAATGTTATATCTTTTTGTTGGAAGCCTGAAATGTGGCAAAAGGTTGAAAAGTTCCAGGGGGCCAAATACTTTCGCAAGGCACTGTACCCCATTTGAAAAAAAGGAACAATTCTTCTGGCAAAAAACAAGTCCTCCAATGGCTACTGTGACTCATCCTTACAAGTACTTTCAAAATTAGACCACATCCCTAATGGGTTAAGTATTATACAAGAGCCATAGTTATTTAAATGCCACTTTTAAGAAAATCTGAGACACTCATTAAATCATCAGTTATCCTCATACAATTTAATAAACACACATTTTTCTGATTCTTATAATATCCTTCTGCACTGGTCATTCTCAATAATGTGACACAACTGTCTGAATATATACACAGGAGGTTTTGTTGCAGTCAAGAGAAATATAAATTGCTTTCTAAGTTGCAGTAATGATGCTTTTCAATAGATTTGTAAGACCTCCTAAGATATCTTGTAGTTAGATTCCATTTATTATCTAAAGGTATAATCAGTTGTTCAATGTAAAAGACATGTCTGGACAAAGAGACAAGAAATCTGCCTTGATTATAAGGTGTGGAGGTAGGGGAAACAATCATATCAGTAACACAAGCTGCTGTATATTGCAGAGATAGTGGCATTTTAGAATAATAGGCTATGTTTTGCAGGAAGTTGTATTTCTTGTCTTAGAAGCCATTTTGAACCATTGTCCTGTTATTTATAACTTCACTCACCAGCCATTTTTTTGTTTTGAAATGGTATAAAGTAGGGCCATTATCTAAAGAATGGCGTGTCTACTTGCCTAGAAACATTCATCAGTACTTATCCCAAGTCATTGTTTATCCCAAGTCAGTGTTATACACTATTCTGTCATTATAAACATTTTTGGGAATGGGATTTATGTAATGGTCTAAAAGAAAAACTGTCCTTGTTGATCATAGCAACCAATAATGACACAGCTTTCCTTCTGTATTTTATGCTTGAGAAGTCAAAGATGTGTTTTGATTGATTGCTATGTCCAACAATTTTGTCAATCAGCCCTGGTTTTCTTGGCAATGTGATGATGACTGAAGATATCATCTGACCATGGCACGTCTGACCATGGCACACACTCATGGTTGATGTCTCTATGGATAGCACATCATAGTGGCCTGCTGCTATTGACACAGGGCAAGTTGACAGAGTGCAAATAACAAACTTTTTTTGTTGACCCTGAAAAATATTTTTCCACACATTTTGAAGTGAATATTAAAGTAAACTTTCCTGGATATCCACATAAACCATACTTAGACTAAAACAATGCATGAAAAAAAATATTTAGCCTGCTTGGTGACAGTTCCAGGTGACACTACATACATATATAAAATATAAAAATCTAAAAACAGCAATGAAGACATCTCATAAAGATGCAGAATTGCATTTAGGGTAGTGATGAGTGAACCAGGTTCGTGCTGCTTTGACTAACCCGATTCGGTCATCTACAGTGCCTTGCAAAAGTATTTGGCCCCCTGGAACTTTTCAACCTTTTGCCACATTTCAGGCTTCAAACAAAAAGATAACATTTTTAATTTTTGGTGAAGAATCAACAAGTGGGTCACAATTGTGAAGTGGAATGAAATTTATTGGATCATTTAAACTCTTTTTGTAATAATAAAACTGAAAAGTTGGGCGTGCAAAATTATTCAGCCCATTTACTTTCAGTTCAGAAAACTCACTCCAGAAGTTCATTGAGGATCTCTGAATGATCCAATGATGTCCTAAATGACTGATGAAGATGAATAGAATCCACCTGTGTGTAATCAAGTCTCCTTATAAATGTACCTGCTCTGTGATAGTGTCAGGGTTCTGTTTAAAGCACAGAGAGTATCATGAAGACCAAGGAACACACCAGGCAGGTCCGTGATACTGTTGTGGAGAAGTTTAAAACCGGATTTGGATACCAAAAGATTTCCCAAGCTTCAAACATCCCAAGGAGCAATGTGCAAGTGTTTATATTGAAATGAAAGGAGTATCAGACCACTGCAAATCTACCAAGACCCAGCCGTCCCTCTAAACTTTCATCTCAAACAAGGAGAAGACTGATCAGAGATGCAGCCAAGAGGCCCATGATCACTCTGGATGAACTGCAGAGATCTACAGCTGAGGTGGGAGAGTCTGTCCATAGGACAACAATCAGTCGAACACTTCCCAAATCTGGCCTTTATTGAAGAGTGGCAAGAAGAAAGCCATTTCTCAAAGATATGCATAAAAAGTCTTGTTTACAGTTTGCCACAAGCCACCTGGGAAACACACCAAACATGTGGAAGAAGATTTCAGAAGAATTTCTGACCCCAAGCGACTTCCAGCTGTAATCGCAGCAAAGAGTGTTGCAACAAAGTATTAATGCTAGGGGGACGAATAATTTTGCACGCCCCACTTTTCAGTTTTATTATTACAAAAAAGTTTAAATGATCCAATAAATTTCGTTCCACTTCACAGTTGTGACCCACTTGTTGTCTTCACCAAACATTTCAAATGTTATATCTTCTTGTTTGAAGCCTGAAATGTGGCAAAAGGTTGAAAGGTTCCAGGGGGCCAAATACTTTCACAAGGCACTGTACATGGCTCGGGATTTATAAAATGTATTGCCTCCAATGAGGGTCTTTCAATATAGCTACCAGGAGCGTGACACTTCATTTGTCTTCTGCATGCGCCAGTAGTGTAAGTAGCAGCACATGCATTGATATATTACATTAGAAATCTGAACCTGGGTCTATGTAATATATTAATGCATGTGCTGCTACTTACACTACCGGCACATGCACAAGACAAATGAAGTATCGCGTTTATGGCGGCCATTAGAGATGAGCGAATCGATTCGTTGATTCGTATCGAATCCTGGGAATTTTCAGCTGCGAAGCAAATCCGAATATTAGGTGATTCGCTTTGGCTTTGTATGCATTTGCTACGGAGTTTGTCCTATGAATTATACGCTATTGCTGTGTATAAGTTACTCTATACGCTGTTGCGTACAAATTCAATTCATTAGCGATGCAGACTCCTCCCTGGGGAGAGTAAGACGAGGCAACTCAGGAAATTAAGATCACGACACAGCGAGGCCCTGACTGGGGAGGCATGGTGTGGGGCACCGACCCCTATGAGGAGAAGGAACAGGAGGAGATCTACGTCTCTCAATATGTCCGGCAGCCTAAGAAGTCGGTTGAGGTGCCCGCTGAGGTGTTCACTCCACTGGCTGACATGGCGAAGGTGGCAGGAGTTCCCATTCCACCGCGGAAGGACTACTCCCTTCGGCAAAATTCAATAGTCCCCAAGGCTGTCACCCGGAACGCCCTGACCCTCTGGGAATACAAAAAGTTGGTAGAGAAGTGGGTTGTGCAGGTTTTGGAGCACCCACGGTTCGGTGACCCTAAGCTGGAGCGCCAAAGGGGTACCGTTATTTGGTTCAGTGTGGAACGGGGAGTAGGTTTTATCGGCGATGAGGAGACGGCGGAAGAATTATATGTCAACCGCCATTCTATAAAGCTGCCTTATCTTCCGCCCGTCCGCCACAATCTCCACTCAGGGGATTACGCAGAGTATTCCCCCATGAAGAGCCTCCAAGGCCCCTTTGCTACTGGGGTGAAACTCCTTAAGCGACCAGCTTCTCCTGCAGCGCCCACGGAAGACTGGAGTGAGGAGGCCCAGGCCGCAGAACAGGATCGGCGTTCCCATGAGACCAATGAGGGGACTCTGCAATCTGAGGAGAAATCCAAAGCTCAGCTGGAAACCCTGATACCAGATTTGCCACCGCCGCCGATCCTTCATGTGGGACAGATGAACACCAACAGTTTTGTGTACCAGCCATCGATGGTACAATACCAACTGCCATGGCAGGTGCAGGCCGCACAGTCTGCCGCTCGCGGAAGACCATTACCAGAGCCCTTACAGCCGGAGATTCTGTCACTTTGTATGCCGGCAGGAGGATCTGGCCACTACAAGGTAAAGGGCAAGGCCCAAGTTGCCATGGCCCTTGCCAGTTGACCGCCCAGTCACTACCAAGACCATCCCAGAGAGGTCGTGGGGGTCTGCTGCCACAGCCAGTGTCGCTTTCATGAGGTAGGAGAGCCCTCTCATGTCTTTTAGCTCCAGCAGCAGTGAAGAGGACCTGCTGGCCCTTAAGTAAGGAATCGGATCCTGCAGCTTTTATGGGAGCCACAACGTGGATTTAACCTGAAGGGTGAGCACTAGTTGGCGTTTGTTTTATTTTTGTTGCCCTGTGTTTGTCCTCACCCAGATTGACATGGATTGTCAGGACTCCCCCCATCAAAAAAAAAGTTTTAACCAAGTTACGCATATGTGCGCCTCATCCCCTTTTCCCCACTTTTCAGGTAATTGGGGATCCCCTTGAAAGAAGGTTTTTTAAGGAACCTTTGCTGCTATTTTTTTACCCATTTGGATTACAATTTTACCTATGTGGATTAGAAACTGCAACTGAGTTTGGGACTCTGTTCCAGTTCTATGACAAGCGTCAGAAGAAAAGAGACTTAAAGGGAACCTGTCATCTCCGAAACACCTCCTGAACTAGAGTAAGCGTTATATAGTGTAAGTGATGCTGAATCAGAATATGTAAGTTTTATCTTCATACTCACTTCCATTCTGACGCTGTGCTCCCACAAACCAGCACTAAAATGCACTCACTGGACTCCAGTGCTCACTCACATAATGGAGAGGACTCAAAGAAGAGTCCAGTGAGCGCATTTTACCGCTGGTTTGTGGGAGCACAGCGTCGGAATGGAAGTGAGTATGAAGATAAAACTTTCATAATCGGATTCAGCATCACTTACACTATACAACACTTACTCTAATTCAGGGGGTGTTTCGGAGATGACAGGTTCCCTTTAAACATGTCCGTGAGCATACTAGGTAGGTGATATTTAAAATGTTTACATTATACCTATAATGTATTTGCACTGGATTGTTTGCACTAATGTTTTTACCTATCAGCAACGTTTTCAAGTATGTTGCCCACTGTGTGTATTTCTTTACAAGTACAGCAATGTGTCCTCATATTCACTTTATTGTATGGTGGATGGTTGTACTATGCACTTAGCCGGATAGACAGCACCTTACTTGTTCTACCTCAAATATACATACTTCTTCTGAGTTCGATTTCAGATCTGACCATTTACGCTGGGGCAGGCCCAGGGTTCGCAAGGTGTCGAAACGATGGCACAAGCCTCGGATCACCTGCTGGATCACCTCCTTTTTGGCGGTGTGTGCCTTCGTAAATCGTAATCCTGGCGGTCCATCAGCCAGACTATGTATTTCAGCTGTGCAGCAGAGCTAAATGATGAGGATCGTCTGGATGCCATTTTCGAATATTCGCTCTGCCTCTGAGGAGTGCACGCCGTGGCCTCTCCTCATACGTGTCTGCGTATTACGTAATCGCGTAGACAATAGTACGCTGAGGATTCGTAAGCTATTTTTACGCTCATGCGTATGTCTTCTAAGAAGTTGCGTACATTTTTTAAATGAACGTTCGTTATTAGTGCGTGAATGTTCGCTAATAGCACATAATAATGTATATTTTGTATGCAAATACAACAAATCTATTTATCGAATATAAGAATTTTAGGAAAAGTTCGGCGAATGTTCGGCAAATAATTTTTTGAATGATTCGCTCATCTCTAGCTGCCATATTGAAAGAGCCTCATCAGAGGCAATTCATTTTATGCATGTATGGAGCTAGGAATCTGGAGTCATGTAGATGACCAAACTGGAATACTCAAAGCAGCATTAACCCGGTTCACTCAAAACTAATTTAATTAATATATAGTCAATGCTCCTTTAGGCCTTGTTCACATGTTTGGTCCGTTTTTCAATGATCACTGGTAGCAGATGATTTGGAAATTAATTTTCAGCTGAGCAGCTTCCATGGAATATGGATGACACATGGAAGGCAAAAAACAGACATTTGGACCAAACACAGATCCTTCATGTATAGAAATAGAAACGTGAGCAAGGCCTTAGGGTGCTTTCAAGCATAGTTTTTTTTGTCCTTTTAGGGGGATTTTTCGCACCTACATTTTTTGCTTTTTTACACAGGAACCAAAGGTGTTTTTTTTTTTGCTACAATTGTATTTGTTAATTAGGTTGCTTTTTTGTCTTTTCTTTTAAAAATATAGCATGTCGTATCTCTGACATTTTTATAGGCATGTATCCCTTTCATTATAGGGGTAAAAAATGGAGGAAAGATAGTTTACATAGCCATTTAAAAAAAAATCCGCAACAAAGCCACGAAAACAACAACAAAAAAATGCAGTTGCCTTAAGCAATGCATGAGCAAAATCTGGTGTTTTTTTTAAACTAGTAAATAAAAACTCTAGTTCAAAATTCATGTGTGTAAGGAAATCAAATATAGATAATTTATTTGTATTTTTTTTTAGGTCCCTTTGATTTGTTTATTCAAAATAGAACAAAACATTTACATACAGTTGTATATAAATCAGGTTTTTGTTAATAAATGTAAATTGTCTTAAGTAGAGATGAGCGAGCACTAAAATGCTCGGGTGCTCGTTATTCGAGTCGAACTTTTCCCGATGCTCGGGTGCTCGTTTTGAATAACGAACCCCATTGAAGTCAATGGGAGACTCGAGCATTTTTTGCAGGGGACCGGGGCTCTGCCTAGGGAAGGCTGGGTGAAAACCTGGAAACCTCAGAAAACGATGGAAACACCACATAAATGGACAGGAAACAGCAGGGGCAGCATGTAGGGATGCCTCTGAGGCTCCCTAATTGCACCATTTTTTCTAAATCTGGCCAATAGTCTGGGGATGACCCCAAGGCAATTTTCAGGGACACGGTAATGGTGACCCTCTTAAAAATGCTGCCTGACAACCTGGCGGTGAACCCCTGAATGTCTTTCAATAAGATTTCAGTGTAAAGCATGGTGGTGAGCCTCAGTATGACTTTTTAGATGGAGATTGCATGTGGTCACGTACTCCCTGGAACCCCATAGTCACCCCTTCTCTGATGTGCTACCCCAGAACATTCTCTTCCCCAATTCGCAAGACCTTTTGCAGTCTCCGTGTGCTGACAGTGGGGATTTACCAGTGTTGTCTGAGGAGGTGGTGGACAATGGCGAGACACAGGTGTCGGGGGGTGAGGTAGTTGAAAGTGAAGCAAGTTACATTGGGGACTCCTTGGGGGGACTTTCTCATGATGGGACAGATTCAACTTCAGTGGATCAGGCACAGGAACAGATCAATTTTTTTTTGTGTTTAATTAACTTTTATTTAGCACAAATAACCACAGAGATATTTATTCGTTCCCATCGCTGCGCAGTCTGGTGTTGGGGTTCGTCACTTTGATGGCGAGCTGTGCCGCTCTCTCCACAATGGTATTTCGGTTCTTTGAGGAGACGTTGTGGGCGATTTCTGCACAGAAGGACTTGTTGCTCATCAACAGAACCTCGAGCTCCTTGACATTGTGGACCAGGAATTTGCGGAACCCTGTGGGCAGCATGTGTTTGGTCTTCTTGTTGCTACCGTTGCTATCCAATGTTGGGCAATATAGATACGCAGGTAATATTATTTTTCACACCTATCCCAAAAAAAAAAATTTACGCAGTTTGCGCAAATAAAACTGGAAACTGGAACTGGAGAGAGGGCCTGTAGGTGGACCTCCGGAAAAATTGTTTGGAGAGAGGGCCTGTAGGTGGACCTCCGGAAAAATTGTTTGGAGAGAGGGCCTGTAGGTGGACTACTGGATTTTTTTGGAGTTTTGTTTTTTTTGGAACGTGACGTGCAGAAACTATCGTAGAGCTAACTGACACCCTACTGATGGTGGCCATTTAGACTGCGACCCAGACAAATGTCGCACAGAGATTTTTGGGATCAAGCTATATACGTGACAGGCAGCAAAAGACTTGGTTGTATTAAGTGACGTACAGAAAGTGTCACCTGGACAGAAAATACGGATTGGAGTGAGTGTACTGAACTGTGACACACAGAATGGTTACACGCAGCTGTGTGAAATGGATTTGTATCACTGAGCTAAAACAACTAAAAAACTTTTTTTTTAATTTTTTTTTTTGGAGTTTTGTTTTTTTTGGAACGTGACGTGCAGAAACTATCGTAGAGCTAACTGACACCCTACTGACGGTGGCTATTTAGACTGCGACCCAGACAAATGTCCCACAGAGATTTTTGGGATCAAGCTATATATGTGACAGGCAGCAAAAGACTTGGTTGTATTAAGTGACGTACAGAAAGTGTCACCTGGACAGAAAATACGGATTGGAGTGAGTGTACTGAACTGTGACACACAGAATGGTTCCACGCAGCTGTGTGAAATGGATTTGTATCGCTGAGCTAAAACAACTAAAAAACTATTTTTTTATATATTTTTTTGTAGTTTTGTTTTTTTGGGAACGTGACGTGCAGAAACTATCGTAGAGCTAACTGACACCCTACTGACGGTGGCTATTTAGACTGCGACCCAGACAAATGTCGCACAGAGATTTTTGAGATCAAGCTATACACGTGACAGGCAGCAAAAGACTTGGTTGTATTAAGTGACGTACAGAAAGTGTCACCTGGACAGAAAATACAGATTGGAGTGAGTGTACTGAACTGTGACACACAGAATGGTTACACGCAGCTGTGTGAAATGGATTTGTATCACTGAGCTAAAACAACTAAAAAACTTTTTTTTAAATTTTTTTTTTTGGAGTTTTGTTTTTTTTGGAACATGACGTGCGGAAACTATCGTAGAGCTAACTGACACCCTACTGATGGTGGCCATTTAGACTGCGACCCAGACAAATGTCGCACAGAGATTTTTGGGATCAAGCTATATACGTGACAGGCAGCAAAAGACTTGGTTGTATTAAGTGACGTAAAGAAAGTGTCACCTGGACAGAAAATACAGATTGGAGTGAGTGTACTGAACTGTGACACACAGAATGGTTCCACGCAGCTGTGTGAAATGGATTTGTATCACTGAGCTAAAACAACTAAAAAACTATTTTTTTTAATTTTTTTTTTTGGAGTTTTGTTTTTTTTGGAACGTGACGTGCAGAAACTATCGTAGAGCTAACTGACACCCTACTGACGGTGGCTATTTAGACTGCGACCCAGACAAATGTCGCACAGAGATTTTTGGGATCAAGCTATATACGTGAAAGGCAGCAAAAGACTTGGTTGTATTAAGTGACGTACAGAAAGTGTCACCTGGACAGAAAATACGGATTAGAGTGTACTGAACTGTGACAGACAGAATGGTTCCACACTGCTGTGTGAAATGGATTTGTATCACTGAGATATAACATTAAAAAAGGGGGTTATATATGGCGATAGCTGCACTACTAGTGCCAGCCAGCCAAGCCAGGAGACAAAAAAAATGTCTTGTAGCCCTTAGAAGGGCTGTTGGGTTCTTTGTGGGTGATTCCTGCCTAACAGAGAACTAAATGCAGGCCCTAACACTCTCCCTGAAACGCAGCAGCTCTATACCTAACGACATCCAGACAGCATCTGAGCCGAGCACCGCGGCCAGTCACTAGTATTTTCCAGGGTCACCTGATCAGGCCAGCCAACCCCTGCTATCAACATGTAAGGGCCCCACGTGATGCTGGGTGTACTGCAGAGTCTCCTGGCTTGTGATTGGCTGAGTTTATAGGCGCCAAAAATGCACGATGCGGAAGTTGCCATTTCCTCGAGCATGGCGAGATACTCGTCCGAGCAGCGAGCACTTACGAGTACCCTAATACTCGAACAAGCACCAAGCTCGGACGAGTATGCTCGCTCATCTCTAGTCTTGAGCCATTAATTGCCTGGATTTTCATAAGAGCATTGCAGCTAACTCTTTGGTTTAATATGACCCATTTTTCTCATTCCCCTTAAATGAAACCTCTTTTGTGTTCTTTGAGATTATTTAATGAATAACATGAATATCTGACTAGTATGAAATTACCATTAATAAAAGATTACAATTGATGATACAGAAGTGCACAGGGCAATACAAACTCTTTGCTGGAATTTCAGTCTTATATGTGGTATATGCGTTTTATCCCTTATTTGTTATTATAATCTCCCTAAATGGAAGGTTGCCTGGACTGATCTGCATTCAGAAGATGCCCCTACTCCTGCTTGGCTATTTCTTTCACATTCTTTTTATCTTAAATATTAATAGAAATTTTCTCACTCAGGGGTAAAACTCACACTGGTGACTTTTTTCTTCTTGCTGGTTACTTGAGGTATGGGAGGTAACCAATGAAATGCAATCATCACTTGAATAGGTCCGCATCCGGGAGATATTGTGCTGTGCAGGATGGAGGCACGGGTGGGAAGTCCTTGGAAACACTGTGGAGTCCTTTTTTTTTTTGCAGTGTGGACCACCAGATGCGGATTGCGGACACCTTTCAAGTGAATGGGTCCGAGTCCGAGTATGGTGGCCATGTGGTTGGTGCCTGTGCATTGTGGACCTTAATTTGTGGTCTGCAGTATGGGCATGGCCGGCACATAATTGTGTGCATGAGGCACAAAAGCCTCCTGAATTTTGGAGTGAAGGCATGATAAATCAGGACTACGGTTTTTAAGTATGGCTTGCTTGACAGGTTAACCATACACACTTCCCCAACTACTGGAGTGTGTTGTGTAAAAATGTAAAATGTCACAAAATGTTTCTGTTAGTCCAAAAAGTCATAAAGCCCTATTTTGTCACTTTTTGAAACCAGAAATATGGATTGCAGCCCCCACATGCAGTATTTAATGCAGTTTTTTTTAGCCAAAGCCAGGAACCAACTATGTGAAACATAAATGTAGGACTTTTCATTCCTGTTAGATCCATTTTTGGGTGTCAGTCTGTTTTCATCAAGCTAAACTTAAGCACCCTGGACCCCATATAAGTATAACTATTCAGTAACTATGTACGACATGATTATTTTTGGGAAGGTTTGTAATCAAATGCAAGATTTTGTCACACACATTCTGTGGTATTAAAATGCAAAAATGTCAAATTGACATTGCTTAACCCCTTCCCGACCGGCGCTGTACATGTACGGTGCTCAGGCGGTGCGGGGACATGACGCCCGCTCGCGGGTGCGGCGGGTGTCATGGCCGGCACTAGATGGCAGGCCAGTATAAGAAATGAGCAATTCATGGATTTAACTGCATCTAGTAAATCCATGATTGCTCATAAAGAAAAAAAACAAAATATGAGCTCATATTTGAGCTTTAAAATAATCACCAAAAAATTTAAAAAAAAGTTAAAAAATATATAAAAAATAAAAAAGATATAAAAGTTCAAATCACCCCCCTTTCCGTATAAGTAAAAAAAAAAATTTCAATACGGCGAATTGTGTGGCGGAAAAAAGCGTCCAAATGGCGATTAGCTGTTTTTTGTCGCTTTTTTTTTCTAAAAAAAATTAAATAAAAAGTGATCAAAAAGTCATACACACCCCAGAATGGTATCAATAAAAACTTCAGACTGCCCCGCAAAAAATGAGCCCCGAAACAGCTCTGTACACATAAATACCAAAAAGTTATAGGGGTCAAGATATGACAAGGAAAAAAAAAAAGGGCAACTTTCTAATTATTTTATCACCATCTAAACGCAGGAAAAACTATACATATTAGGTATTGCCGGATTCGTACTGACCAGTAGAATGAAAGTAACCGGTCAGTTTTAATGCACATCGAACGCTGTAAATAAGAAACCTGTAGAACTGTAGCGGAATAGCGGTTTTCTTGCAATTTCACCCCATTTGGAATTTTTTTCCCGCTTCCCACTACACCATATGCAATATTAAATGGTGGCGTTGGAAAGTACAACTTGTCCTGCAAAAAAGAAGCCCTCATACAGCTATGTGAACAGAAAAATAAAACAGCTATGGCTGTTTGAAGGCAGGGAGCGCAAAACGAAAATGCAGAACAGAAAAAACCTCCGGGGTAGAAAGGGTTAAAATAGTTTGTTACAGGTATCAAGTAATGATAGTGTAGGTACAGAAGAAATAAGACCCTGAACTTCCTATTCTTTATCATATAGATGCTTTTTCTAGTCTGACTGTAGGGAGCTGATTTCTAGTTAGGAGAATGAACAAGGATTAGGTTAATGTCTGGAACATACATTTTTGGTACCATCCTCAGTAGTTCAACCCAGAAAGTTCTTATTATATTTCATAGTAGAAATAGTCTTGTATACTTTGGCTTTTTTGTGTCAAAAGTGAATCATTTTTATGCATTTTAGAAAGAAATTTTCTGGTGTTAGGTCAAACTGTGTGTTTTCCAAAAACTAAGAATATATTAATTCAGTATAAATAGTTGTTTGGATCATTACAGGCGCCGTTGCTTTCGTAGCAGGTTTACATTGCTGGCTCTGTAAAGTCAGGCAATTTATCTCCATTATCAGTCGATGGTAATATGAAAGTAACTAGACCTGAAATAAATCCATATTAACCTCAGCTGGAATAGCTTCTAAAAGAAGAGATAAAAACTCAATGGAATTCACAAAATGCATTAAAACATAAAATAGCCCTCTAGACACCATAGCAATACATAATTAAATACATGGAAGGACCTGCAATTCTCTTACTGGTGACAAAACTAAAAGTTTCTGGGTATGGAACTGCATATAACACTCATTATTAATGTGTCCACCAGGAAAGTTCAGACTTTAACATGAATGCATTTCTAAGACAGGATAATTTATCATAGTACTACAGTAACAGCAACTCTGGCTGATCATATGACAAAAGATATCTCTGGTTGTCTGACTGATTGGCTTTCGGTAAAGCTTCTGTACGGCTATGGCATGTTGAGGTACACTAAATAATACACAATATCAGTAATGTCAGGGTCTGAGATTATTGCTTCATCTTGGTGACAATTGTAATTGCTTTGGTTAAATAACAGGTATATATTTAGATATAGAACCTCATATGATCAGAAGAAGTTTCTTCCATGTAGCTTTCAGTATTTCCACATACTTTCAGTACTAGGGATGAATGAATCAATTTTAAACTGATGAAATTAATCTCACATTTTCCAAATATTTGGATTGTCGTCACTGTCACTTCTCAAAGCTTTCCTGGCATTTAAGAGCTTGAACGGGCTTGAATACAGTCCTAGGAGTCCCCAGAGTGTCAAAACATATGTTTTCAGGGCAATCTGGGCACTTTTGGTTGAGGTAGAATTTATTCAGACCAATATGAATCCAGCCCGAAATGAACTTCAAGAAATCCTCTTATCTCTATTGTTTTCCATAGTGATTTGTTATATCTCAGTTTAAATCTAAATTTTAACCCCTTAGTGACCACCAGTACGCCTTTTTACAGTCGTCACAAAGGGGCTTTTGGCTGGGTCACGCTCCTGCTCTAATGTTTAAACCCTTACGCGCCACAGACAATAATGCCCACGGCATGTAAGTGTTTACAGAGGGAGCGGACTCCCTCTGTCTACTATCAGCACCTCACAAATGAGATTGTAGGGGCCGATGTATGTGTACACAGGCCGGGGACTAGTGAAGACCCCAGGCATGCCTCTAGAGTGTCCCAGCAGGCCGTACCTCTCTGTGGTCAGTTTAGCACTAACATTAAAATTCTTTCCACTACAGCTTTGATGGCTAACCTCCAGCACGCCAGCTGTGATAAAACTACAACTCCCAAGATGTACACTTGCATGCCTATTCTCAGAACTCTATGGAAATGAAAGGAGCATACTGGGAGTTGCACCACAGCTGGCGTGCAGGAGATTGGTCATCACTGCACTACAGGAATACAGCAATGTATTTTAGAAGCAGAATAAAAAGATTATCTATTATATTCCACTTGTGGGACTATTAAATGGTTAAAGAAAAATGTATTAAATAAAAAATTGCAGGTTAAAAAAATATGCTTTTTCCATTGAAAAACTCTTTTCAATGAAAAAAATAGTAAAAATAAAATCTCACCCACATATTTGGTATAGCTGCTTCTGTAACGAACTGCACTATGCAATTATCATGTAATTTATCTCATATGTTGAACACTGAAAAAAAAATGTAAAAAAAATCTAGAGTTGCTGCTTTTTGCTTATTCATTACAAAAAAGAAAAAACAATAAAAAAAGTTATGTATCCCAAAATGATACCAGTAAAAACTACAAGGCGTCTCGTTATAATCAATCCCTCATAGTAACATAGTAACATAGTTTATAAGGCCGAAAAAAAACATCTGTCCATCCAGTTCGGCCTGTTTTCCTATAAGTTGATCCAGAGGAAGGCAAAAAAAACCCCTGTGAGGTAGAAGCCAATTTTCCCCACTTTAGGGAAAAAAAATCCTTCCCGACTCTAATCAGGCAATCAGAATTACTCCCTGGATCAACGACCCATCTCTAGTAACTATAACCTGTAATATTATTACCCTCCAAAAATACATCCAGGCCTCTCTTGAACTCTTTTAGTGAACTTACCATCACCACCTCCTCAGGCAGAGAGTTCCATAGTCTCACTGCTCTTACCGTAAAGAATCCTCTTCTATGTTTGTGTACAAACCTTCTTTCCTCCAGACGCAAAGGATGGCCCCTCATTACAGTCACAGTCCTGGGGATAAATAGATATTGGGAGAGATCTCTGTACTGACCTCTGATATATTTATACATAGTTATTAGATCTCCCCTCAGTCGACTTTTTTCTAAAGTGAACAACCCTAATTTTGATAATCTTTCTGGGTACTGTAGTCCACCCATTCCAGTTATTACTTTAGTTGTTCTCCTCTGAACCCTCTCCAGCTCTGCTATGTCTGCCTTGTTCACAGGAGCCCAGAACTGTACACAGTACTCCATGTGTGGTCTGACTAGTGATTTGTAAAGTGGCAGGACTATGTTCTCATCACGGGCATCTATGCCTCTTTTGATGCAACCCATTATCTTATTGGCCTTGGCAGCAGCTGTCTGACACTGGTTTCTGCAGCTTAGTTTGCTGTTCACTAAAATTCCTAGGTCCTTTTCCATGTCAGAGTTACCCAATATTTTACCATTTAGTATGTACTGGTGACTTACATTATTCCTTTCCATATGCATAACTTTACATTTGTCAGTGTTAAACCTCATCTGCCACTTCTCTGCCCAAGCCTCCAGTCTATCCAGATCCATCTGTAGCAGTGTACTGTCCTCATATAACCTAAAAAACTATATGTACTTGGTAATGCTGTAATTGTACAGGCACAGAATAGGATTAAAAAAGGTATTCATTATTTGTGCCCTAAAACGGCGTCATTAAAAAGTAAAAATCGTCTGAAAAAAAATCTCTCATTCATCTACATTGATTGAAAAATGGAAAATTCATGTCTCAGAACACAGTGATGAAAATTGGAAAAATAAAAGCTGTATACTTAAAGCCCAAACTAGCTACGTTTTAAGAGGTTAAAAAAATTAAATTGTTCTGTCCATAATTGCACTGTGAATGAGTGTGAAAGTAATACACAGAATTATATGAAGGGCTATGGGAAAAGCTGTTCTGTGTCATTACGTACATACCATATTATGTATAACAAGATTTTTTATATCTTCTAGTCTTAGCTTATTCTTATACCTCAGATGACCACCACATTGCTGCTGTTCTGTTTTTATATCTATTAAAAATACGGAAAAATAATAGGACGGGGAAAAAAATGAGCCGACTTGGGAACAAGTACATAAAACACTTCAGGCTATGTTGGCTTACTAAATAATGTTGAAGATATTCTAAAAGCTGTGGTTGTACATTTGCATTGGGCCATATATAAAGTTACCATTTTGAGGTTGTATTAAACCAGAAGGATCCTGCAGATGTGTTACTGGTTATATGCATCTCTGTCACCATCCCCAAAAAAATCTGCCTGGAAATGTAATTACGAGAATCTGTTGATAATTGTCCTGCTAAATATTTTGCTTCATTAGAAACTTTGGGGAGACTCATCAAAATTGGTGTAAAGGAAAACTGGATTAGTTACCCACAGCAACCAATCAGATTCCACCTTTCATTATTCAGAGCTCCTTTATGAAATGAAAGGATAAATCTGATTGGTTGCTATGAGGAACTAAGCCAGTTTTGTTACATCTCCCCCATAGTGTCTGATGACAATTCTGTTTATAATAGAGGGGTTTATTATCTGCCATTTCAAACTGTTCAACTTCCTCTGGTTAAAAAGTGCAAGTTCGGCGGGCGCAACTGCAGGAACAAAGATACAGCAACAAGGTTCTGCTCAGCCAGTCACCTATAAGCTCTTATTCACACTACAAAAGGTACAGGTCAAATGCAGGGCACAAACATGGTGTGAATAGAGCTGTAGGACACCTAACAGATGTCCTGAATGAAAGGGGCCTTTTCTGGTGACAGATTTTCTTTAGTGAGCCTCTACACATAAGGCCCCTTTCACACGAGCGTGACGGATTAGGTCCGGATGCCTTCAGGGTGCGTTCAGGAAAACTCGCACCATTTTGCAAGCAAGTTCAGTCAGTTTTGTCTGAGATTGCGTTCAGTTTTTTCCGCGCGGGTGCAATGCGTTTTGATGCGTTTTTCACACGCGTGATAAAAAACTGAAGGTTTACAAACATCTCTTATCAACCTTCATTGAAAAACGCATTGCATCCGCACTTGCTTGCGGATGCAATGCGTTTTTCACGCAGCCCCATTCACTTCTATGGGACCAGGGCTGGGTGAAAAACGCAGAATATAGAACATGCTGCGTTTTTCACGCAGCGCAGAACTGATGCGTGAAAAAAAAACGCTCATGTACACAGACCCATTGAAATGAATGGGTCAGGATTCAGTGCGGGTGCTATGCATTCACGTCACGCATCGCACCCGCGCGGAAAACTCGCTCGTGTGAAAGGGGCCTTAGGCCCCTTTCACACGAGCGAGTTTTCCGCGCGGGTGCAATGCGTGATGTGAACGCATTGCACCCGCACTGAATCCTGACCCATTCATTTCAATAGGTCTTTTCAGATGAGCGTTTCTTTTCACGCATCACTTCTGCGTTGCGTGAAAATCGCAGCATGTTCTATATTCTGCGTTTTTCACGCAGCCCTGGCCCCATAGAAGTGAATGGGGCTTCAGTGAAAAACGCATTGCATCCTGAAGCAAGTGCGGGTGCAATGCGTTTTTCACTGATGGTTGCTAAGAGATGTTGTTTGTAAACCTTCAGTTTTTTATCACGCGCGTGAAAAACGCATCAAAACGCATCGCACCCGCGCGGAAAAAACTGAACAACTGAACGCAATCGCAGACAAAACTGACTGAACTTGCTTGCAAAATGGTGCGAGTTTTCCTGAACGCACCCTGAACGCATCCGGACCTAATCCGTGATGCTCGTGTGAAAGGGGCCTAAGAGTTACCTTATCTTTAGTGCATTCGTTATAATAGTTCTAACATTTATCAGATTGCAGTTGCCGTCATTATAGCTAGAGATGAGAGAAGCAATCAAAAATTTTATTTGGCTGCTTCGTCAGTGATGGCGTCACCGTGCCCGGCCAGCATGATGACGTGGTGACATTATCACATCACTGCACACATTTTTTTTCATTCAAGATGACCACGACGGCCTCTCTGTGAGTGAATGGATGAGGTGATTATGTATTTTTTTACCGCCATTTCAGGAAAAATTGATTCTTTACCACGAAGCGCGAGGAAATTCGGCTTTGTAGTGAATCTAATTTTTCCGGAAATTTGGATTGAAGTGAATTTTTTTCACTTTGATTCTCTCAACACTAATTATAGCTGTTATAATACATACGGTCTACTCTGATAAAGTGCTGTATGGGTGTCATTGCCAAATAAGAGCTTTCACATGTTTGATAGTTCACCATTGACTGCAAAAGATTAATCGCACCATGGATCTGCCACCTGAAGGTGAATTATGGTCATACGCCAGATTAGCAGCATTTATGGACCATTAATTTGATAAATTAAAGGACTTTACATTTGTTAGATAAGCAAATTGATTATGGTCATCCATTGGTTTTCAGGACACCTAAAGGGGTTTTCCCATTTCAGACAATGGGGGCATATCGCTGGCTCGGGTATTTCTGTTGGCCACATAGAAATAAATGGGAGCGGTGGTCGTGCAAGCGCAGTGCGCTCCTATTCACTTCTATGGGGAGAGTACATGGTATTAGCTGGACCTGGGGAAACCCAGGGTCCTCCAGCCACTACCTTCCTGCTCCATTCTTGATATAGGTGCAGGCCCCAGCTGTGGGAAAATTGATTGGTTATAACCAAGCGCCAGGAAATTCAGCTTTGCTTCAAATTGATTTTTTTCCTGAAATTTGGATCGAAGTCAAATATTTTGCTGTTGATTAACTAAACACTAGTTATAATCAAACAAGATATACAAAATGAGAAGGCATCAAAAGATATATAAAAGAAATACAAAAACATGCAAGATATTAACTGTTATCAAAAGAGTACATTGAAAAGATATGGAAAAGCAAACAAGCTAGATATTTAGCCTCTAGCATCTAGGAGAGCCCCCTATTGCATATCCCAATGTGCAGAATCTGTTCCAGTGAGAGCGGTATTCCTTTGGGATACACTGTTGATGTTCCAACCTGCATGCATCATGTGTGACGGACTTAACTCTTTGTCTATAGCAAACTTGTATATACCCATGTTGATACTTAAGCTGGTCATACAGATTAGATGAATGACAGCCAAACCCAACAATCATCTAATTTTTATGGGGACATCCAGTTCTCCCCTGACAGCAGACATCAGATCTCAACATTCCTGATCCTTTTGTTATCAGAGATAGTCTACCACCAGAAGTGTCTGGCAGACATTTACTGACCTATCCCTAATGAGAGAGCGTGTACGCTCGACCAAGTTGAGCATGCATGTTTGTGGGAATGTTGAAAGCAATATCTGTCTTCCAAATGAGTGTTCTGTACAGCTATGTAATGTCTTCAGATGTTCAGTGATGCCTTTCTTATCAGTTAAAGGGAATGTGTCACCTCTAATTTTCTGCCAGTTAAAACAAGATAGTGACACATATCCTTTTTTATGAGTTTTTATTAGATTTATTATTTTTCCTGAATATGATTAAGGGGCTGTCTGAGATGTTCTTAACAGATTTTAGAGATATGCTTTACAGTAGCCACTGTAGGGCATAGACACAATGGTCTGGAGGGGACCTCATTGACTGACTATAAATTAGTTATATAGGCATGCTCTGTCACCTTAGCAGAGGTTACTGTACAAAGAAAGATAAGATAAGCTGTGACATCACATATTGTGAATGCTAGGATCCCGTGTTATCTACATACAGGTGATATTTGTCAATGTAATCTTGTCTATGACGATAATGAGATGATTGCTGAAAAGTGATCTGTACAGACCAAGAAGTGCACTTACTATTAGAATTACTGGTCAGTGGGCAGGATTCTAGCGTGTTTTTTTTTCTTATTCTAGATAATGACGTGGAAAATATGTTTAAAATAAAAAACCTGACAACAAATAGGTCATTTTCCGATGACACATTCCCTTTAAGGTGTATCTGCACATCTAATGAACTAACATTCTTAGAAATGTACTTGTCCTGACCAAATCTTGGCACTTTTAATTGAAAATGTTAGAAACACAAAATTACCTCTTGTTATACAATTGGGCATATGTTGCTTGTTTTTTTTTTTTTTTGTGTGTTTTCCTTGGACATACAGTACAGACCAAAAGTTTGGACACACCTTCTCATTCAAAGAGTTTTCTGTATTTTCATGACTATGAAAATTGTAGATTCACACTGAAGGCATCAAAACTATGAATTAACACATGTGGAATTATATACTTAACAAAAAAGTGTGAAACAACTGAAAATGTGTCTTATATTCTAGGTTCCTCAAAGTAGCCACCTTTTGCTTTGATTACTGCTTTGCACACTCTTGGCATTCCCTTGATGAGCTTCAAGAGGTAGTCACCTGAAATGGTATTCCCACAGTCTTGAAGGAGTTCCCAGAAATGCTTAGCACTTGTTGGTCCTTTTGCCTTCACTCTGCGGTCCAGCTTACCCCAAACCATCTCGATTGGGTTCAGGTCTGGTGACTGTGGAGGCGTAGCACCCCATCACTCTCCTTCTTGGTCAAATAGCCCTTACACAGTCTGGAGGTGTGTTTGGGGTCATTGCCCTGTTGATAAATAAATGATGGTCCAACTAAACGCAAACCGGATGGAATAGTATACCGCTGCAAGATGCTGTGGTAGCCATGCTGGTTCAGTATGTCTTCAATTTTGAATAAATCCTCAACAGTGTCATCAGCAAAGCAAGAAATCCCACTTATTAAACCTGACAGGGCACACCTGTGAAGTGAAAACCATTTCAGGTGACTACCTTTTGAAGCTCATCAAGAGAATGCCAAGAGTGTGCAAAGCAGTAATCAAAGCAAAAGGTGGCTACTTTGAAGAACCTAGAATATAAGACATATTTTCAGTTGTTTCACACTTTTTTGTTAAGTATATAATTCCACATGTGTTAATTCATAGTTTTGATGCCTTCAGTGTGAATCTACAATTTTCATAGTCATGAAAATACAGAAAACTCTTTGAATGAGAAGGTGTGTCCAAACTTTTGGTCTGTACTGTATAGTGTTGTATAGAGATGAGCGAGTAGTGAAATATTCGAAAGTTCGAAATTCGATTCGAATAGACCGCGAAATTCGACCGAATATCGAATCCCATTAAAGTCTATGGGAAAAAAATGCTTGCCACTTGGAAATCTCAATTCGACCACTTGGAGGTCACCAAGTCCACCCTGAAACCTCAGAAAAGGATGCCAACACTGCTGGAATGCAACTGGGACAGCAGGGGAAGCATGTCTGGGTGCATATAACGCGCCCAAGTCGCACTATTACGCCACTATCACAGCCTCTCAACAATACACTCCAAAGACAATGTAACCTCTCTGTAAAGTGAGACCATACAAGGAAACCTTCTTTCCTCTACATTGCCATGGACCCCAAGCCAAACTAGACAAAAAAGAAGATAAAATTCTGCACCCCTTAAAATCATAGATGGCATAGGCGAGGGGGAAAGCAATCAAGCCATCACTATTTTTCCCTCTGTGCCATCCCTGCCTTGCCCAGGCACATGTCCCAAAACATCATCCACGCCCGAGTAACACGGTTACTGCAAAAGGCCATTTGACCACCAACACTTTGGTTTGAGGCCGGGGATGCTACATCTCCCTGACGGCACACTGGGTGAATGTTGTGGAGGCGGGGACGGGCAAACCTGCTACCCCCACCCAAGTTTTGGGCCTTGGTTCTGTCTGGATTTCCGCAACCCTTACAGACAGCTCGGCAAACCCCTCCTTCTCCTTCTAGATTTGTTAAATCTGTCCACCACCCAGTCAAGTCCACAAAGTCCAGTCTCGTCGATAGCCTGCAGAAACTGCAGGGACCTCACTCTGACCCTCCTTCCTCCCACCCTGCCCAATGTTATCAACCCAGTGTTCCCACCCATGCAAAAATCGCAGGAGCTATCTGAGGATTTTGTTTGTTCTGATGCCCAAACACTGGAGCAAGCTCCATCTCTAGCTGATGGTGGTGTGGAAGGGGCACTAAAGTGTAAAATGATTAGGGACGATGATGAGACACAGTTGCCAGCAAGGGAGGCTGTTGGAGCAAAGTGAGGCAGTGTAAGAGGAGGTGGTTGAGTATGACGAAGTCAGTGACCCGACCTGGCCCAGTGTCATGTCTAGCAGGTAAAGCAGTGGGGATGTTGAGGGATGCGTAGGACCGCAAAAGGCAGGAAGAGGCCGTGGGATGGCCAGAGGCTCATGGAGAAGGCAGGCTAGAGCCCGCAGGGCCGCATCTCTTCCCTATAACAGGCCCCCACACAAAGCTCTCCCATTGAGGGCTCTTAGGTCCTTGTTGTGAAAATATTTTAATAAGTGCGCAAAGTTAGCTTGAGGTGAGCCCTCAAAAAATTATATGGAGGCCCAAGAGGTGAGCCCTCGAAAAAATTATGTGGAGGCCCAAGAGGTGAGCCCTCGAAAAAATTAAGTGGAGGCCAAAGAGGTGAGACCTCTTAAAAATTGTATTAAGGCCCAAGAGGTGAGACCTCTTAACAATTGTATTAAGGCCCAAGAGGTGAGCCATAATAAAAATTGTTTGTAGGCCCAAGAGGTGAGACCTCTTAAAAATTGTTTGTAGGCCCAAGAGGTGAGGCATGAGAAAAATAGTTTGTAGGCCCAAGAGGTGAGACCTCTTAAAAATTATGTGGAGGCCAAAGAGGTGAGACCTCTTAAAATTGTTTGTAGGCCCAAGAGGTGAGCCATGAGAAAAATTGTTTGTAGGCCCAAGAGGTGAGACCTCTTAAAAAATTATGTGGAGGCCCAAGAGGTGAGACCTCTTAAAAATTGTTTGTAAGCCCAAGAGGTGAGCCATGAGAAAAATTGTTTGTAGGCCCAAGAGGTGAGGCATGAGAAAAATTGTTTGTAGGCCCAAGAGGTGCGACCTATTAAAAATTATGTGGAGGCCCAAGAGGTGAGACCTCTTAAAAATTATGTGGAGGCCCAAGAGGTGAGACCACTTAAAAATTATGTGGAGGCCAAAGAGGTGAGACCTCTTAAAAATTATGTGGAGGCCAAAGAGGTGAGACCTCTTAAAAATTGTTTGTAGGCCCAAGAGGTGAGCCATAAATATTTTTTTTTTTTTTTACGGAGCAATTCTACGGCGGTTAAGGAGGAGGAGGTGGAGGAGGAAATGGCACTTCATACAGATGGCACTTCACTTTTGGCTGCTTTCCACTGTTGGAGAAGCAAAGTCCGGGTCAATCCACTTGCTGTTCATTTTGATTAGCGTCAGCCTGTCGGCACTGTCGGTTGACAGGCGGCTGCGCTTATCGGTTATAATGCCCCCCGGCTGCGCTGAACACCCTTTCTGATAGCACGCTGGCGGCAGGGCAGGCAAGCACCTCCAAGGCGTACAGGGACAGTTCCAGCCACGTGTCCAACTTGGAGACCCAGTAAGTGTAGGACGCCGAGGGATCGGGGAGGACAGGGTTACGGTCTGCCAGGTACTCCCGCAACATCCGCCGATACTTGTCCCTCCTGCTGATAGCGGGCCCCGCAGTGATGGAAGTTGCACGAGGGGGTGCCATGAACGTGTCCCACACCTTGGAGAGTGTTCCCCTGGTGGCTGTGGGCCTGATCGATGTTGTGGGACTCTGGGACTCAGCGATGGTGGGTGGGAAAATCTCCATCATGTTCTGCACGAGTTCCCTCTGGTATTCCAGCAATCGATTCGTCCTCTCCTCTACCGGAATAAAAGAGGAGACGTTATCTTTATACCGGGGGTCCAGGAGTGCGAAGACCCAGTACAGTTTGTTCTCCACTATCCGGACAACACGTGTGTCCCGGGAAAAGCAGCCCAGCATGAAGTCAGCCATGTGTGCCAGACTCTGAATAGGCATGACGTCACTGCCCCCACCAGAAGGATCACTTGCCATTTCCTCCTCTTCCTCTTCCGCCTCCTCTCCGCCCCATCCGCGCTGAACCAATGGGACGCACACAGCCTGACTGCTACCCTCGCCGCCAGCATCCTCCTCCTCTTCCACAGCCACCTCCACGTCGTCGTCGTCGTCCTCCTCCTCCTCATCCTCCTCCTCCTCCTGCAACTGCCACCGAGAAGCAGACAAAAGTGTGGTCTGACTGTGTAGCTCCGTTGCGTCTCCTCCTACCCCCGTCTCCTCTGCGTGCAATGCGTTCTCCCTTATTGCGATGAGCGATTCTTTAAGGACGCATAGGAGCGGGATGGTTACGCTCACTATAGCGTCCTCGCTGCTGAACTTCTTGGTGGACTCCTCAAAGATACGCAGTACATCGCATATGTCTGCCATCCATGGCCACTCGTGGTTGGCAAACTGAGGGAGCTGAGTTGGAGGCACGCGTGGATTCATAATCTGGTACTCCATCAATGCTCTCTGCTGCTCACACACCCTGGCCAACATGGAATAGGTGGAATTCCAGCGAGTCGGCAGGTCGCACAACAGCCGATGTTCAGGCAAATGGAGGCGTTGCTGGAGTTTTTTTAAGCTAGCAGCAGCTACAGTTGACTTCCGAAAGTGAGCGCACAAGCGCCGCACTTTCACCAGTAGCTCTGCCAGGTTGGGGTAAGTCTTTAGAAATTTTTGGACTACCAGATTAAAAACGTGGGCCAGGCATGGTACGTGATTGAGTTCGGCAAGCTCCAGAGCCGCCACCAGGTTAAGGCCGTTATCGCACACGACCATGCCTGGTCCTAGCTGCAGCGGCGACAGCCACATCTCCGTCTGCTGCAATATGGCGTCCCTCACCTCTGGGGCACTGTGCTTCCTGTCGCCCAAGCTGATGAGCTTAAGCACCACCTGCTGACGTCTCGCCGCGCCAGTGCTGCAACGCTTCCAGCTAGCGGCTGAGGGCGATGTTAAGGCAGAGGAGGAGGAGGAGGAGGAGGAGGGGGGTTTATCAGAACCCATGCTGGCAATCTTGGGCGGGGGTGGTAGGTAGGCCGTCTCTGTTTGCGACCCTGTCCCCGCTTCCACAACATTCACCCAGTGTGCCGTCAAAGAGATGTAGCGTCCCTGGCCGCAAGCGCTTGTCCATGAGTCGGTGGTCAAGTGGACCTTTGCGCTGACTGCGTACCTCAGGGCCCGCCTGATGTTACGTGACACGTGCTGGTGCAGGGCGGGGACGGCACTCCGGGAAAAGTAGTGGCAGCTGGGGACGGAATAGCGAGGTGCTGCAGCCGCCATCAGGTCGCGGAAGGCCTGCGTCTCCACAAGCCTAAACGGCAACATCTCCAGGGCCAGCAGTTTGGAGATGTGGCAGTTTAAGGCTTGGGCTTGGGGGTGACTCGAGGCATACTTCCGCCTGCGGTCGAACGCCTGCGAGATGGACAGTTGATGGGACAAGGAGTGTGAAGGTGCAGGCGAAGATGCGGGGGAAGGGGAGGCTGAAGGAGAAGGCCCCAAAGTAGCCGAGGCAGAGGCAGAGGCAGATGTGGAGGTGTCCTGGCTGGAGGTCTGGACCGCAGTGGCAGCACACAATAAAGGGGAAAAGGCAGTGGCAGGAAGACCTTGCGCAGGTTGTATTGCGTTTGCTCTCTCCCACTCAGCCCAGTGCTTGACTTCCAAGTGACGCCGCATGCCTGAGGTGGTCAGATTGCTCTTCTCAGAGCCCTTACTCAGTTTTGAGTGGCAGAGTGTGCAAACATTAAAAAATTTCCACACCACAGAAGTACGAGGCCTCGATGGGGGAGCTTCGCGCGACTGCCCGCTGCCGGGAACAGCTTCGGCCCTGCTGGCTGTGGCCTCACTTCTCTATCTGGACTGTCCTCTGCCTGTGGACATCCCTCTGCCTCTGGACATCCCTCTGCCTCTTGCTGCCTTTTTCGGTGCTGCGCAGACCACCACCTCTCCACTGCTTTCCCCGCTGGACATCACCCCTGGCCAAGTGGGGTCGGTCATTTCGTCATCCACCACCTCCTCTTCCACTTCCTCACTCTGCTCCTCCTCCTGCCCACTGGACATTCCAACAGCCTCCCTTGATGGCAACTGCGTCTCATCATCATCATCGCTCATGATAACAGATGCTGGTTCAGGGTCCACATCAGCAGGAGATGGCGAATACTCAAGTGTTTGGGCATCACTACAAACAAATTCCTCTGCTAGCTCCTGGGATTCTTCCGGCACATCTGAAAAAGGACCCGAAAAGAGCTCCTGGGAGGGGTCAATGGTGGGATGACTCTGTTGGCCAGGTGTGGAGGAAGGAGGGTCAGAGTGAGACTGTGTGGATGACTGGCTGGTGGACAACTGTGTGGAAGCGCTATCAGCTATCCATTGCACCACCTGTTCAACCTGCTCAGGCCTCAACAGCGGTGTAACCCGCCCCCTGCTTAACTGTCCCATAAAGGCAGGGATTCTGGATGAGTGGGATCCTGGCTGACCCTCACCAGCACGCATTGTATCCCCACTGGCTTCAACAAGGCCACCAACAGCATTTCCGCGCCCCCGTCCTCGTCCACGTCCGATTCCGCTAGCCCCCCTCCGCATTTTATTTTTTTTTGGTTACAATATTTTGCCTTCACAGCCGTGTACTAACAGTTCAGACGGTGTGTATTATCACCACGTATATACAATTATTTTGCAAGAGAACGCACAGTACAGGTGCCAATGAAAAGGCCTATTTTTTTTATATTTCTAGGTACACAGCCGTGTACTAACAGTTCAGACGGTGTGTATTAACACCACATATATAAAATTATTTTGCAAGAGAACGCACAGTACAGGTGCCAATGAAAAGGCCTATTTTTTTATATTTCTAGGTACACAGCCGTGTACTAACAGATCAGACGGTGTGTATTAACACCACGTATATAAAATTATTTTGCAAGAGAACGCACAGTACAGGTGCCAATGAAAAGGCCTATTTTTTTTATATTTCTAGGTACACAGCCGTGTACTAACAGTTCAGAAGGTGGGTATTAACACCACGTATATAAAATTATTTTGCAAGAGAACGCACAGTACAGGTGCCAATGAAAAGGCCTATTTTTTTTATATTTCTAGGTACACAGCCGTGTACTAACAGTTCAGACGGTGGGTATTAACACCACGTATATAAAATTATTTTGCAAGAGAACGCACAGTACAGGTGCCAATGAAAAGGCCTATTTTTTTTTATATTTCTAGGTACACAGCCGTGTACTAACAGTTCAGACGGTGGGTATTAACACCACGTATATAAAATTATTTTGCAAGAGAACGCACAGTACAGGTGCCAATGAAAAGGCCTATTTTTTTTAATATTTCTAGGTACACAGCCGTGTACTAACAGTTCAGACGGTGGGTATTAACACCACGTATATAAAATTATTTTGCAAGAGAACGCACAGTACAGGTGCCAATGAAAAGGCCTATTTTTTTTATATTTCTAGGTACACAGCCGTGTACTAACAGATCAGACGGTGTGTATGAACACCACGTATATAAAATTATTTTGCAAGAGAACGCACAGTACAGGTGCCAATGAAAAGGCCTATTTTTTTATATTTCTAGGTACACAGCCGTGTACTAACAGATCAGACGGTGTGTATGAACACCACGTATATAAAATTATTTTGCAAGAGAACGCACAGTACAGGTGCCAATGAAAAGGCCTATTTTTTTTTTATATTTCTAGGTACACAGCCGTGTACTAACAGATCAGACGGTGTGTATGAACACCACGTATATAAAATTATTTTGCAAGAGAACGCACAGTACAGGTGTCAATGAAAAGTCTTTTTTTTTTTTTATATTTCTAGGTACACAGCCGTGTACTAACAGATCAGACGGTGGGTATTAACACCACGTATATAAAATTATTTTGCAAGAGAACGCACAGTACAGGTGCCAAAGAAAAGGCCTTTTTTTTTTTATTTCTAGGTACACAGCCGTGTACTAACAGGTCAGACGGTGGGTATTTACACCTGGTATACAAAAAGGGTATTGCAGGCACACAGAACCCAGAACACTAGAGCCAAATAAACTGTATTTAAAAAAAAAAAAAAAAAAATTCACAGCCGTATACTGCCAGATCAGATGGTGCATATACACACTAGGTATATAACAGGGTTTTGCAGCCAAAAAGAACGCAGAACAGTAGTGCCAAATATAGTTTGGTATGTAGCAGAGCACCTAATACACCACTAATGCCTCTCTCTGTCCCTACTCCAGCAGCTATCCCTGAATACAGCAGCCGTTCTCTGCAGAGTGTATATTGTAGTAAAGCTATCACTGTACTGCACTATAGTAGCCCTGATAAGGGCTTTTAATCACGCTCCTGCCTGTCCAACAGCTAAAACCTATCTCTCCCTTCTCCAGCCTCTGTCCCTGACTAAGTTCACGCAGCATATGCGAACGAGCAGGAAGAGCTGAGTTTTTAATATTCGAGGTCACATGGTTTTTCCAGCCAATCCATGTAGACGCCGTTTTCACGCTGCCAGCGTGCTCCGCGGGCCTGTCATACCCCCCCTGCATGGTGATTGGTGGAAAAAGAGCGCCAGGGAAGGTGGGAGGGGAAACGAAGTGCGCCATCGCCGTTATACTCGATTGAAATCGAGTATGCCGAATAGCGTAGTATTCGATCGAATACCGGCTCGATTGAACACTACTCGCTCATCTCTAGTGTTGTAGACTATAGTGGTGTATTAATAAAACATGACAATGGCGGTAATGAGTATCCACATTATTTTAGCAATATATGTGACCTTTCAAGCTGCAACTACACAATATTTACTCTTATACATGTGTTTATATTGTATATGTCGATATCACGTTGGCTGTATGCCTGAAGCTGTAACTCAAAGAGAATGATTTAATTCCTGTTTGCATA
The DNA here is from genome assembly GCA_900303285.1 of Rhinella marina. Classification (NCBI taxonomy): domain Eukaryota; kingdom Metazoa; phylum Chordata; class Amphibia; order Anura; family Bufonidae; genus Rhinella; species Rhinella marina. Next base: position 43,670 of record ONZH01026147.1, read on the forward strand.
GTAGCATGTAGCATGTAATGAATTATTCAGGAGCTTATGGCCAAAAAGATTTTTAAGGTATTGCCTCAGGGAAAAACAAATTTCGGTTCAAGTTTTAACAAAGAACCTGAAACCCTCTGTCTACCTGTTTTCTGATCTGTAGGGGGTTAGCATGAGAAAGGTTCAGTATAAGGTGAACACTGAGGAATCATGGTTGCAGCACTGCTTTGATTACTTGAATCCTTTCCTTTCCTTTTTGGTTGCATTAAATAAAGAATTCAGGAGGAAACAGTTTTTTTTTATTTTATTTTCATGGACATTTAATTGTATTTGGAGACCTCAAAGTTTTTCCAAACTATTCAGTTTGATTGTTCAAGTGCATTAAGCAATCAATGTACTTACCAATATCAGGACAATTAAGCTCTGACCTTGGACCATGCAGGAACACCCCAAAATATCCACCACAACACACACTTTGGGACAAGTCTTGCATGGTGAACTGGCCAGTCAGGCAAAACAAAACAAAATGTGTGAAAAGGTCATTGTAGAACTTCCAAATAGTACCACTGCATGGGAATGTCATAAAACTTTAGGGTAAGTAAAGTATATTAGTAACTTTATTACCTACGTATTTTATAACAGACGTCAAACTAAATACATATTATTAAAGGGGTTTCCCCAAACAAAATTCAATTTTTAAAAGAAATCACCCCATTATCTTAAAACTTATGGGACCAAGGAGAAATCATAACTGGTTGTACATTTTCCTTAAAGGGGCGTCAACAAAAATGTAACATTACCTTTGGCTGAACTTCACCAGAGCAGCAGTTGCTTTTCCGTACCTGCTCTCTGGTTAATAATGGTGGTCCTGTGTAGTGGGTTCCACTCTGTAGTAGTATGAGCATCCTGCTGCGCGGTTTTTAAAACCTTCGGCATGTCAATTGTGTATTCAATTTATTTTGCATGCTCATGTCACCATTTTCAATGCAAGGGTGAGATCGGTGGCAAATCCGCATCCAATTTGCACCAAAAACCACAAGTACCACATGAGCTTTTTGGTTCAGTTTTGGAGTGGAAACGCACAGAAAGCCACCTGGAAATCTGCGTGGATTTTCTGTTAGTAAACCTGCACCGAGTGCAGGTATCTTTAGTGTTTATGGTCTTTTTTAGACATTCCCTTTAAATTCCAAGATGATGAATTCTAGCTAAGTGAAACATACAGTAGTGTAATAAATTAATATAATGCAATAAAAAGGCAACTTATTATAAGAAATACAATAATGTAGAATAAATATCAAATACTAGCATGGGAGTAAATGCTGTAACAACAAGATGCACACAATATAATTTTATGGACAGCCAGTCATTACATCCTATGCTCCATGAAGCAAGCTCAACAGCTCAGCATTTAAGCCTGTAGGTGTAATGAAATCAAAATTGGAAATGTAGAAAGCTTCTCTTTGGAGGATAAGCCAATACCTGTCACTTTCTGACCCAAGGAAAAAAGGAATATATGTTTGTTCAATACACATCTGCTATAATGAGAACACAGCTTACCACTATACTTCGGGGGCTCGGAATCTGTGCAACCGAGACCTCACTAAAGTTCATTATTAATCAGTACTGCACTAATCTACCTGTCTCGGTTTAATCACAGATCTGTATTCGTCTCACGTGTTATCTGCTTGCTGAAAGATTTCCTGCCACATTTAATAGTATAGAGTTTAGGCATTTACAGACATACAGTGTTATTTTGCCTTTGTTACTGTATTATTATTTGCATAAAATTTCCCTAGAGGATATTTTTATTTTTTTTATTATCAATTTCAACTTAAAGGGGTTGTCCCATTACAACTTCTTTCCTTTCCATAAGATAGTGGATGTGTCTGACTGGCGGGGGCCTGACTGGCAGGGCTCCCACTGATCACGAGAATGGGGGTCCATGTTCCTTCATTTTAATGGACCAAAACACTGTAGAAGCATTAACAAATTAATTTGTGTGTATGTGCTACAACTAACCATGCCAAAATTATAAACACACACCGAATACGTATAATATCTCAATGAGGCTTTATTATAACATATTAGCTAATTATAAAAACATATAAAAGACCAATGTTGGTAGCATACACAAATAAGAGGAGCTCACTGGAGAAAAATCCCATCAGGTATCACATAAATAAGGATAATGGCAAGTATATAAGTATCCAATGTTATAGACATACTATGTATACAAGTAAAGTGCTAGTGCCCAGATAAATAAGTCAATAAATACATAAGACCATGCCAATCCATACAAAGTGTGCAGAGTAATACAGACCAGTGCCACCTCCGACCCCGCAATCGCTTCCTCAGGGGATAAAGGATTACTGTGCCTACTGCCTATTTATACCTCCATATTCATTAAAATAAAAAGTCACAGCTGACTTACTGGATCTGGAGCGGCAACCGCATGTATCTCGGTGTGTGTGTCACATTGTAACGCACGTGACGTCATTTCCCCATCCGGTCACTTGACCTCCGCACAATAATGGCCCAATAAACATGCTATATAATCATACATAATAAATAACTAAGTAAATAATGAAGTTACAGCCCCAAACTAACCATCAAAAAGCTTATGCAGTGAAACATCAAGTGCATAAAAAGTAAGAAGTAATGCGGCCGCCAGTGAGATGCAGGCCGGAACCGGAAGCTTGGCCTGCGTGTCACCGTGGAATGCAAGCACGTGCGCATGCGCTGTATGTGACATAGATTAAAATAACAAAACTATGTTGATGGCACACAAATTAACCATATTCAAATTCATATTTACACATGAAGCTGTCTTACATTTAGAAGCAGCGGCGGATACGCCAAAGTTATGAAGAGGCTGGCACCTTTACATAACTTCAGCAGAACCACCATCAATGCAGGGGTTTATTAAGACCGGCATCTAAAACACCGATCTTAATAAATGACCCCACAAATTAATCACAGTGCCTCAGGCTGAATGATTTTGTATATGGCTAGACACTTTTATCTAATGGTGAAAATTATCTAAATTGGTGGAAAGGAAAATTTAGGCAGTTGGCTAGGGCAAATAATCAGATGGTTGCTTACATTTTTTAAAGGGCTTCTGAAAAATGAGAGCTGAATCTAATTGGTACTGTAACTAGGGACAACTACTCTACTTTTCCTTTGCATCTGTTTTGATAAATCTCCCCCTATAGGTTGGCTTACTTTGTAATAGAATTTACATCTGTGTTGTGCAATTTTGGTGCAAAAATGGTGCATCCTAGGCCATACCCTTTCCTGCTAAGTAACACCCTTTTTTAAGTAAGCCTTGCCGCCTTGGCAAGCTTAACTTAGTCGATTTTCTAAAACTAAACGTGCCAAATTGTGTAACTTTGCATCAGATTTTGGTGCCATTTATAACAATATGTAGGTGCACGCAAGGTAAAAGGTAAATCCTACATATATTACAAAAGTTGAAGTGAAATTGTAGACTTTTTTGGGAAGTGCTTCACAATAAATGAAGTTTGTAAGTGAATAGTTTTTTTGATACTAAGAGAATGCAAATGTGTGAGCCCTTATTACTGTATCTCAGTCGGCTTATCTAACTACTGTGAAAATCATTCATCATAAACTTGCAATGAATGCTATTGATTTGGTATTTTATGGTCACTTGTTGCAATAAAATTATATACAGCATTTTTCTTTCTATGTTTAAAATTGGCCAAAATGCTTAGTATATTTGTTTGCATATACGGCTATATGCTTCTTTACTTTTCCTCTTAACTCCTGAGATGAGTGGAGCAAGAACAGCAACTTTGAAAAAAGAAAACACGAGATTTTGTGAGTCTGTTGAAAGTTATTTGTGCTATATGTGTCTATTTGTGGAAACTCACCTGTGGTTATGTGAATTGCAACCTGTGAAGGGTTTTGGTAGAATGTCATAAAAATGTACTACTGTACCTTGTATAGAGAGATATTGGGTCCACCCATAACAAAATTTTTAGAAAAGTAAGGCTGCGTTCACATCACTGTTAGGGATTCCGTTCAGGCTCTCCGTTATAACATTGTTATAACGGAAAGAAACGGAATCCCTAGGATGGACATCAAAATGGACACCTTTAAGAGGCATTCCGTTTTGATCCGTCATAATAGAAGCCTATGGGAAAGCATAACGGATCCGTCTGGATGCCGTTAGGGCTCGTTCACATCACCGTTAGGGATTCCGTTCAAGCTTTCCGTTATAACATCGTTATAACGGAAAGAAACGGAATCCCTAGGACGGACATCAAAATGGACACCTTTAAGAGGCATTCCGTTTTGATCCGTCATAATAGAAGCCTATGGGAAAGCATAACGGATCCGTCTGGATGCCGTTATGCTCAACGGAAACCAAAGTTCTGTCGACAGGACTGTGGTTTCCGTCCAGCATAACGGCAACCAGACGGATCCGTTATGCTTTCCAATAGGCTTCTATTATGATGGATCAAAACGGAATGCCTCTTAAAGGTGTCCGTTTTGATGTCCGTCCTAGGGATTCCGTTTCTTTCTGTTATAACAATGTTATAACGGAAAGCCTGAACGGAATCCCTAACGGTGATGTGAACGAGCCCTAAGAGTGGGCATATCTGTACTTCAGAGGTGTAACTATGACCATAGCAGCCGTATGGCAGGAGTATGAGGACAAATTATTTACTTTCAAGGCCCACCACTCCTAGCAGCAGGAGTTTTGGCATATGTACCCTACAGGGGCACTGACACAGTGGACAGACTCTGTCCTGAGTCCAGTGCTGCACACAGGAATGGAGGGGGCAGCTTTAATGCCAAAATAGCTCAGCAATAGAGAGAGATAAGTGGTGGTGAAAGACCTGAGTGATATCATCATCACATGAACAGTGTAAAAGGAGAATGCTTAGCAGTGCAAAGAAGTGGTGAAGGACCTGTGTGATGCCACAATGTGAGGGGACAGAGCTTCTGTGCTGTGAGTGGAGAAGATTAGTGGTTTCTGTTCCTCTACAAGTTTTCAAATACTAGGAGTTGTATTTTCTAATACTTACTCCTTGTAATTTCCTTTGACAGCCCATTATAATAGTCTAGTCATGCTGGGAGTTGTAGTTCTCTCCTCTTATACCCCTCTCCATATAATGTCTACTGATGCCCTATAATAAAAGTCTTTTTTTCTGGAAGTTGTAGTTCTTTCCTATTATATATATATCTATATGTAATGTTAAAGGGGTTATCCAGTAAAACAATATTTATGACTTATCCTCAGGATAGGTCACCATCATCATATCTGCAGGGGTGCGACACCTGGGACCCCCACCGATCAGCTGTTAAAAGAGGCCTTGAGCACCACAGCCTCTTCCTAGTCCAGTGACATCACTGTACATTGTTCAAAATAACAGCACTGTAGACTGGAAACGTTAATTGCTTATTATTCTTTATTTTACGTGTAAACGTTTTCGGCCAATACCCGGCCTTCCTCAGACACTGGAAGGAGGTAGAAAAAACAATTGTTCACAAGACGGGAACACCAAAATCATATAATAGATAGTCAGCATACATTGTACCATATTTGTTGACAAGCATATATTGCAGAGCACATGGTTGGACTGATCAAACAACATTTGGCTGACTAACGGATATACTCTATATGAGTATACATATTCCAGAATGTCACATCATTAGGAGAAAGACAACACCTAATCAAAGATCAGTACAACGAAAGTCTTGGCAAGAAAAGACAACAATGAAATCTCACACAATGGATCTCCAGTATTCAAGTCTCCATCATCCTGGGGTTGAAGACTGGCAGCATAGAGTAACATAGATTGTCCAATAAACATAAGGACTCAAAGACCCTGACATATATGGTTCTTCAAGTTAAGATTATCAGGTCCGTGTAGGGAATAGATGTATAAACAGATATTATTGATGCTACTCTTAATATCATACATACCTATACCGCCTGGGTGTGTGAAAATGGAGGTAGCGCAACGGAACGGCAGTCTGTAGGGAGAAGCGCCAACTTCCTGCATTCGGCGTCTCCCTTTTAAGCATTGGGGACGCGCGAACCGGAAGTGGCGTGTGTTGCGTTCCAAAGATCGGATGTGTCGGGCTTTGGAATGCATATGCGTTTCACAAACCCGGAAGTTCGGGTGGTGGAGCGCACAATGATGGAATAAACAATCCCTACAGATTGGCAGGATAGAATAAAGGAAAAAGGGGATGGAAAAGAGAGTGGAAGAAGAAAGAGATGAAATATAAAGGGTGAATTGAAAAAATTGTAGATGAAAGAAAAGATTGTAATTGAAAGGAAAATCAGTGGACATTGAAGAAAATAATGTAAAAGGAAAAAAGAAAAAGAAAAAGGTAAAATGAAAAAGTAACAGGAGAGGAGAAATATAACAAGAGAATTAATATAACGTAAGGACTAAAAGGAAATATGGAGTGGAACAGATGGAATGAATAAAGTACGTTGAGTGACAGGTCAAAGGGAGAAATGGAATACAAGCCAAGATATGTCTAATGATAGTAAAGGATACCCCAGGACGGCAGGTCGTATTCAATGGGCCTAGATGAAAAAAATTAGAAAATTAGTACATTATCAGGACTATGCAAAATAATTTTTCTTATAATATGTTATATAGTTCATATTCCCTATTCAGACCCTTTGGTTCCAGTGTTTGCACGGTATGTATCCAGTATGCTTCTCTTTTTTTGAGTCGTTGGACGCGGTTACCGCCTCGGCGTTGCATCGGTATTTGTTCGATAACCTGGAACCTTAATTGTGCTATTTTATGCTTTGCTGAGTGAAAATGGGCCGGGACAGACAATAAGAGGTTACCTCGTCTGATCATTGACTTGTGCTGGCATATTCTGTCACGTACCTTTTGTGTGGTCTCCCCCACATATAAGAGACCGCATGGGCATTTAAGTAGATAGACTACAAATTCTGTGTCACAGGTAAAAAATTCTCTAATAGGGTATGCTTTCCTTGTATGTGGATGGTGAAAGAAGGGGCCCTTCGTGACTGCATTGTGAGCAGTGTAGACAAGGAAATGTTCCTTGTTTCTGCGTTCGTAAGATTTGTTTTGGTATTTGTTTAAATGAGCCTATGTCTGCCCTGACCAAGATGTCTCGTATGTTTTTCGGTCTTTGGGTACATGACAGTGGTGGTTGTTGAAATTCCTCTATCCCAGGATAAGCTTTTTGAAGCAATGACCAATGTTTGTGTAGTATATTTGTCACCTTCCTACTCACTGGATTAAAGGTATGTACGAATGGAATTCTTTTACCGCCTGGTTGTTTTTGGGAGGGAGCCCGGATGGGGAGATTTAGAATTTTGGCTGGATATCCCCTGGTCAGGAATCTATTACGCATCTCCTCCAACCGGGTTTTTTGCAATTTTGGATCTTGCACAATTCTGCAGACCCGTTGAAATTGTGAGCCTGGTACTGCTTTTTTTGGTATTTTGAGAATGGAAGCTTTCATATTGCAATAGATTATTTCTGTCTGTGGATTTGCTGTAAAGGTCTGTATTTAGTCTGCCTGACTCATCTTTGATGATTGTTGTGTCCAAGAAATTTATAGAAGTGGTACTGTAATGGATGGTGAATTGCAAGTTATGGTATATGGAATTTAGGTAGTCGTGGAATTCTAATAATGTTTCCACTGCGCCATCCCAAATACAGAACACATCGTCAATGTATCTCTTCCAAGATTTGATGTGTGTTTGAAACAAAGTGTGAGGGTATACATATGTTTCCTCAAAATTTGCCATGAAGCAGTTTGCGTATGGTGGGGCCATATTAAACCCCATTGCTGTGCCTTGTATCTGGAGATAGAAGTTATCCCCAAATAAGAAGTTATTGCGTAATACCAGCTCTAATAATTCAACACAAAGTATTTGTACCTCTCTGTGTAGTTCCGTGGTACCAAGGAGTTTTTTTACCGCCTCTATCCCCTTTTCATGTTCAATGGACGTATATAAACTAGTGACGTCCCAGGTGACTAGAATGCTATCTTGTTTTAAAGTATTAATGTCCCTGATGAGTTCCAGGAATGTTGAGGTGTCTAAGAGGAAGGATTTTGTCAGTTTGATGTAGGGTGTCAGTATTTTCTCAACAAAGATTGACAATTGTGACAGTATGGCGTGGCTTCATTGATAACTCCCTTTTGTAAATATCGTCCTATAACATTTGATATCTGTAGTTTGATGTTTATGGTTGGATTGTGTGGTAGTTTTTTATACACTGTGGTGTTGAGTAACTGACGATTGATTTCAGCTATATATTTATTTTTATCCATAACCCTTTATCCGCTGGTTTGAAAATCAGATGGTTGGTTTGTTTAAATGTTTGTAATGCCTGTCTCTCACTTGGATTTAGATTAGATGTGTATTTGTATTTGTGTTTCGTAACATCTTTATGGAAAATCTCAAAGTCCATTTGGACAAGCTCAATGAAAGCCTCCACTGGGGTGTAGGTTCTAGGGGGTAAGTATGAACTCTTGTTTCGTAGGCAGAGTTCCTTAGCAGTTATGAGAGATTCTTTTGGGGGCTCTTTGGTGGTCTTATTACGTGATAATTGTGTGGAGAAGTGTACCTTGAGGCGCACATTCCTAAATAGACGTTGTAAATCAATGTCTAATTGGAAAGTGTCCAGTTTCCAATGTCTAATTGGAAAGTGTCCGAATCCATACTGTCACCATTGTCAATCTTTGTTGAGAAATTACTGACACCCTACATCAAACTGACAAAATCCTTCCTCTTAGACACCTCAACATTCCTGGAACTCATCAGGGACATTAATACTTTAAAACAAGATAGCATTCTAGTCACCTGGGACGTCACTAGTTTATATACGTCCATTGAACATGAAAAGGGGATAGAGGCGGTAAAAAAACTCCTTGGTACCACGGAACTACACAGAGAGGTACAAACACTTTGTGTTGAATTATTAGAGCTGGTATTACGCAATAACTTCTTCTTATTTGGGGATAACTTCTATCTCCAGATACAAGGCACAGCAATGGGGTCAAATATGGCCCCACCATACGCAAACTGCTTCATGGCAAATTTTGAGGAAACATATGTATACCCTCACACTTTGTTTCAAACACACATCAAATCTTGGAAGAGATACATTGACGATGTGTTCTGTATTTGGGATGGCGCAGTGGAAACATTATTAGAATTCCACGACTACCTAAATTCCATATACCATAACTTGCAATTCACCATCCATTACAGTACCACTTCTATAAATTTCTTGGACACAACAATCATCAAAGATGAGTCAGGCAGACTAAATACAGACCTTTACAGCAAATCCACAGACAGAAATAATCTATTGCATTATGATAGCTTCCATTCTCAAAATAACAAAAAAGCAATACCAGGCTCACAATTTCAACGGGTCTGCAGAATTGTGCAAGATCCAAAATTGCAAAAAACCCGGTTGGAGGAGATGCGTAATAGATTCCTGACCAGGGGATATCCAGCCAAAATTCTAAATCTCCCCATCCGGGCTCCCTCCCAAAAACAACCAGGCGGTAAAAGAATTCCATTCGTACATACCTTTAATCCAGTGAGTAGGAAGGTGACAAATATACTACACAAACATTGGTCATTGCTTCAAAAAGCTTATCCTGGGATAGAGGAATTTCAACAACCACCACTGTCATGTACCCAAAGACCGAAAAACATACGAGACATCTTGGTCAGGGCAGACATAGGCTCATTTAAACAAATACCAAAACAAATCTTACGAACGCAGAAACAAGGAACATTTCCTTGTCTACACTGCTCACAATGCAGTCACGAAGGGCCCCTTCTTTCACCATCCACATACAAGGAAAGCATACCCTATTAGAGAATTTTTTACCTGTGACACAGAATTTGTAGTCTATCTACTTAAATGCCCATGCGGTCTCTTATATGTGGGGGAGACCACACAAAAGGTACGTGACAGAATATGCCAGCACAAGTCAATGATCAGACGAGGTAACCTCTTATTGTCTGTCCCGGCCCATTTTCACTCAGCAAAGCATAAAATAGCACAATTAAGGTTCCAGGTTATCGAACAAATACCGATGCAACGCCGAGGCGGTAACCGCGTCCAACGACTCAAAAAAAGAGAAGCATACTGGATACATACCGTGCAAACACTGGAACCAAAGGGTCTGAATAGGGAATATGAACTATATAACATATTATAAGAAAATTCTTTTGCATAGTCCTGATAATGTACTAATTTTCTAATTTTTTTCATCTAGGCCCATTGAATACGACCTGCCGTCCTGGGGTATCCTTTACTATCATTAGACATATCTTGGCTTGTATTCCATTTCTCCCTTTGACCTGTCACTCAACGTACTTTATTCATTCCATCTGTTCCACTCCATATTTCCTTTTAGTCCTTACGTTATATTAATTCTCTTGTTATATTTCTCCTCTCCTGTTACTTTTTTCATTTTACCTTTTTTCTTTTTCTTTTTTCCTTTTACATTATTTTCTTCAATGTCCACTGATTTTCCTTTCAATTACAATCTTTTCTTTCATCTACAATTTTTTCAATTCACCCTTTATATTTCATCTCTTTCTTCTTCCACTCTCTTTTCCATCCCCTTTTTCCTTTATTCTATCCTGCCAATCTGTAGGGATTGTTTATTCCATCATTGTGCGCTCCACCACCCGAACTTCCGGGTTTGTGAAACGCATATGCATTCCAAAGCCCGACACATCCGATCTTTGGAACGCAACACACGCCACTTCCGGTTCGCGCGTCCCCAATGCTTAAAAGGGAGACGCCGAATGCAGGAAGTTGGCGCTTCTCCCTACAGACTGCCGTTCCGTTGCGCTACCTCCATTTTCACACACCCAGGCGGTATAGGTATGTATGATATTAAGAGTAGCATCAATAATATCTGTTTATACATCTATTCCCTACACGGACCTGATAACCTTAAAGGGTTATTCTCATTTTAGACAATGGGGGCATATCTCTAGGATATGCCCCCATTGTCTTATAGGTGCGGGTCCCACCGCTGGGACCCGCACCTATATCGAGAACGGAGCCCCCGAAGTGAATGAGGGCGCACTGCGCATGCGCAGCCGCCCTCCATTCATTTCTATGGGGCCGCCGAAAATAGCCGAGCGCTGGCTCGGCTACTTCCGTCGGCTCCATAGAAATGAATGGGAGCCGACCGCGCATGCACGGCCCGGTTCCCATTCATTCCTATGAGCGGCGCGGGAAGATGCGCCTGGTGGTGGCCGGACCCCCGGAAACCTGGGGTCCTCCAGGCGCAGCGCTCCCCGCTCCGTTCTGGCTATAGGTGCGGGTCCCAGCGGTGGGACCCGCACCTATAAGACAATGGGGGCATATCCTAGCGATATGCCCCCATTGTCTAAGATGAGAATACCCCTTTAACTTGAAGAACCATATATGTCAGGGGCTTTGAGTCCTTATGTTTATTGGACAATATATGTTACTCTATGCTGCCAGTCTTCAACCCCAGGATGATGGAGACTTGAATACTGGAGATCCATTGTGTGAGATTTCATTGTTGTCTTTTCTTGCCAAGACTTTTGTTGTACTTATCTTTGATTACGGTGTTGTCTTTCTCCTAATGATGTGACATTCTGGAATATGTATACTCATATAGAGTATATCCGTTAGTCAGCCAAATGTTGTTAGATCAGTCCAACCATGTGCTCTGCAATATATGCTTGGCAACAAATATGGTACAATGTATGCTGACTATCTATTATGTGATTTTGGTGTTCCCGTCTTGTGAACAATTGTTTTTTCTACCTCCTACCAGTGTCTGAGGAAGGCCGGGTATTGGCCGAAAACGTTTACACGTAAAATAAAGAATAATAAGCAATTAACGTTTCCAGTGTACAGTGCTGTTATTTTGAAGAAATTACTACTGGGGTGGGAACCCTATAACAGCATAAGCAGGGTGCCACAAAGGAAGTTGTGCATCACTGTACATTGGTCATATGGCCCAGTTGCAGCTCACCACCATTCAAGTCAATGGGGCTGAGCTGCAATACCAAGCACTGCCACTATACGATGTATGGCGCCATCCTTGGAAAGCTGCTAGGAGCCTGCATCGCTCACCAGAGCTCCGTCTAAAATTGTATATAGCTTTGTATATTCAGCTGTGACAATAATAATTACTTCGGACTCCATATGTTGTTTTGTGATTGCCACTAGTGTAGAGCAAATCGAAGTCAAACAAATTGACTTTGATCTGAATTTCAGGAAAAATTGTATTCACCACAAAGCCAAATTTCCTCATGTGTCATGGTAATGAATCTATTTTCCCTGAAATGGCAGTAAAAAAAAATAAAAAAAATGCGGTGACGTGTAATTTCACACTGTTACTTCATTCAAGATGGCCATGATGGTCTCTCTGTGAGCAAATGGATAAGGTGAGTATGTATTATTATTATTTTTTAACCCTGATTAACTCCTGATAGACCTCAATTTTAATGCAAGATGCTGTGATTAGCAATGAACGTGGTGTTCAATGACGGGGGTGGCGCAATCCCCGTTCCCTGTCATTGTATCCACTTCATACAATGGAATGCAATTTCTTTGTGAAATTTGGCGAAGCAGCCAAATCGAATTGGTGATAACTTTGCTCATCTCTAATGGCCACCTGGCATGAATACACTGCAGCGCACAATGTCTGCTGAGCAAGTTGACATTGTAAATGTAGAGCCCCAATGTTGTCATGGGAACATAATACAATGGGAGCGATTGGCTGTGTGTGGGACATCAAAGGGAGGCGCCACAGTATGCTTGGATGCAATGATTGGAGATAAGTTGAAGGGAGGACAGTTGCATAGAGGCTTTATTAGTAAATGAATGACGTCAATGAACTGTGAAAGACATGCACAGTTGGATTAGAAAGATGCAAATGCCATTTACAGAAAATGACCTGCAGTCGGTCTACCCAGATCCATGTCAGAGGACATGTTAATGGACACAAGAGATCTCTTTCACGATATATATGCATGGATTGGCGAGCACGCAAGTGTATTTGATAAGTAATAAGGTTTGCTATAGTGATTGGTGTGTTGTAATTCTATGTACCACCCTATGTATATGCAATGTTTGCTATTGATTGTTATGCTTGAAAAAAAGCTATGATGTGACCCAATAAAGTCACCTTTTTAGTACCAGCCAATACCAAAGCAGACATCGGACTCCTGTTTTTAAATATTTTTAAAGTTGTAGAATCAAAGCCCAATGTTATTCACCGAAGTCTCACGTGACTTTAGACTTAAAGGGGTTATCTGAGGCTGGAAATGGCCCCTCATACTCCTGGGCCCCTCACACTGATTCTACTTACCTGCCTCCCTGCTCCCTGCACCGCTCCTGGTCCCCACATGGCCGCAGCTGCTTCTCCCCATGTGCGGATGAAAACATCCGGTGTCGGGAGGGGAACAGCCAATGGCAGGTGGTGATGGGGGTCAGCCTCCCTAGCGTCACCTGCAATGCTAGGAAAGCTTGTCCGCATTACTGTCTGCCATGGGGAGAAGCAGCTGCGGACGTGTGGGGACCAGGAGCGGCGCAAGGAGCGGTGAGCCAGGAAAGTAGAATAAGTGTGAGTGGCCCGGGCATATGGGGGGCCATTTCCAGCTTTGGATAACCCCTTTAACAAATTTTGCCTTGCCGAAGCACATTCGTTTTAATGCTATACAGAGACAGATCTTTGAATCTTGGATCCAAAGCTTGATTCGCTCACCCCTAATGTTCTGTATAAGTAGGGGCTGACTGCGTGGACCTAAGGAACCCCAATCTGACGATGAGCGAAGGGATATATCTACTGGTTATAAGTTTCTTCAGTGTACTGTATATTCAAAAACTTTTGACTTATCAATGCACAACCACAATACATGCTCATCCCCAGTGTAGATTTTTAATTAATACTTTGCATTTTCTCATATTACCCTCACATCGCAGTAATCATTTGGGTTTAACATATAAATAACTCACTAGGAATTTTCCTTTGATAGGTGCGGTCCCTGAACGTAGACAATATTATTTTTAGTTTTAATATTACCTGACTGACATTTTTTTTGTCCCTAGAACGACTAACATCTTTGTAATAATAAGTAAATTTGCATCAGGCCATGAAGAGTTTTCTCATTGGACGAATACTACTGACTACTTTCATAAATATTCATTAGATGGTGCTTCAATATAAATGAAATGTGGGTTAAGGTAATATAATAAGAATGCAGGTTGAAGCTATTTTATTTCAGATATCAGTTTGTGACAGAATTTTATTTCACATTATGCAGCCAAGAAAAGCAAGAGAGAGAGATTTTATGGAAAACAGAAGTATTAAGAAGGTTTAGTTATGCTGAATTGCTGTACTTATATGATGCAATTGAGGTCACTGATAGATCACAGTGCAAAGCAGATTTCTGTTTTAGTTAACAGTATGGAACTAAAATATGGTTATCTATAGCATAGATATAGACTTGGCACAGTTTTGTAAATTAAAAAATAATTCTATTTAATGTTTTTAACTATTATGCAAGAGGCATTGTAACCATGAACTGAATTTTTATACATGGCTTAAACCAAAGAAAGTAATATTTTTATTTTACTCTCACTGCTGAGAATAATGTCTATAATGTATGTAGAGCAGTGTCCTCAATGCGTTTGTGTCTCCAGTGCTGTTCACAGAACCATGAAGATCATGCATTAAAATACTTTAAAACTCAGATTATCATTGACTTGTACCATTGGTTTTCTGTTTATGCATCTTCCAATGCAGTGTTTTAACAAACTGGTTATGGTTTCATAGACATCAATTTTGAGACGTGTATATGCCACTGTCTCTGAGGTCCTATCTGCTCTGGCATCTCCTCATGTTTGACTGGATTTCCTCTAGGTTCTTCATTTACTCCCACACTCCTGATTATTTTGATTTCTGTGTGTATTGAGTGCTTTGAGATCGCTAGATTAGATTGACAGTTTCACTGGAGAATGGGACTAATGCGAGTGATGACAATATACACCATGTTCCAAATTATTAAGCAAATTTATGGATTTAAGTGTCATAAAGATTGCATTTTTTGTTTTTCAATGAAACTTATTGATGGTATTGTGTCTCAGGGCTCTTTGGTTCACTGAAATCAATCTCAGATACCTGTGATAATTAGTTTGCCAGGCGAGCCCAATTTAAGGAAAACTGGATGTTCCACAATATTAAGCAGGCCACTGTTGGCAGCCACCGCTGCCGAAAAGCATAAAATAGTGCAATGCCTTGGACAAGGGATGAAAACATTAGCTATTTCACAAAAATTTAAGCGTGATCATCGTACTGTGAAGAGATTTGTGGCTGGTTCGGAGCACAGAAGTGTTCGTGCTGATAAAGGCAGAATGAGGAAGGTTTCTGTCAGGCAATTTCATCGGATTAAGAGAGCAGCTGCTAAAAAGCCATTACAAACCAGCAAGCAGATATTTGAAGCTGCTGGTGCCTCTGGAGTCCCTCGAACCTCAAGGTGTAGGATCCTTCAAAGGATTGCTGTGGTGCATAAACCTACTATTTGGCCACCCCCAACCAGTGCTCACAAGCAGAAACGGTTGCAGTGGGCCCAGACATACATGAAGACTAATTTTCAAACAGTCTTGTTTACTAATGAGTGTCGTGCAACCCTGGATGGTCCAGATGGATGGAGTAGTGGATGGTTGGTGGATGGCCACCATGTTCCAACAAGGCTGTGACATCAGCAAGGAGGTGGAGGAGTCATGTTTTGGACTGGAATCATGGGGAGAGAGCTGATAGGCCCCTTTAGGGTTTCTGAAGGTGTGAAAATGACCTCTGCATGACCAACTTTCTTCCATGGTACAAAAAGCAGAAACGTGCCTTCAGGAGCAAAATCATCTTAATACATGACAATGCACCATCTCATGCTGCAAAGAATACCTCTGTGTCATTGGCTGCTATGGGCATAAAAGGAGATAAACTCATGGTGTGGCCACCATCTTCCCCTGACCTCAACCCTATAGAGAACCTTTGGAGTATGATCAAGCAAAATATCTATGAGGGTGGGAGGCAGTTCACATAAAAACAGCAGCTCTGGGAGGCTATTCTGACATCATGCAAAGAAATTCAAGCAGAAACTCTCCAAAAATTCACAAGTTCAATGGATGCAAGAATTGTGAAGGTGATATTAAAGAAGGGTTCCTATGTTAACGTGTAACTTGGCCTGTTAGGATGTTTTGGATTTAAATAGCTTTTTATTTCAGTGAATGTGACCTCCTAATGCTGCAAATTCCACAAATGAGCATTTTCAGTTCTAAAAAACATAGAAAAAGTTTACAAACTCTACTGTGCATAATAATTTGGAACAGTGCATTTTGAGTTTTTTTAAATTTTTGAAGAATATACTGTTATCATTGGGAGGTTTGTTCAATAAAATTCAATATATATACTCTAGCGGGTGATGACTTTTATTATACTGACTGTCATTTGCACCGACCATTTAGGAAAATCAGAGATAAATATAATTTGCATAATAATTTGGAACATTATTAGCTATTGTTTCATGCACTGGTTTTATAGTATAATCTAGTATGCATACATAGCGTTAGTCCAGTTCTGATGCTCTTGTAATTCTTGTCACATGTCACATTTTGAAATGCTTAGCTTTAGTGATGAGTGAACATGTTCGGCCAAATACACTATTCGGCCGAATATGGCGGCGCTCGTGCCCATGCGATGTTCTGCTGAACACCGCGTGTGCTCGAGTGCCATACTCGAGTCCCCTCCCCGCACACTAATTGGCTAATTAGCTACGTTAGCTACTTGCATTACAGTGATTGGCTGGCCGGGAACGTGTCATTGGGTGCTATAAAGCACCCAGTGACATGTGACTGGCTTATACCGAGCCAGGGAGAGCTGCTGCAAGCAGGGACAGATAGAGTAGGGACAGAAGAACGCTAGACAAGTCCATTGTTAAATCCGGCTGCATTTTTTTTTCTTTGGGGAAAAAAGAACTCAAGTGTGCCTGACACTACCAGCACATGCACAGCGTATGTATTAGAACCTTTCAAAAGTCTATATACCTGACGTCCATTGCTATTTTTTCTGCCGTTAATTAAGGCCACAGTTCCTCATTTGCGTCTGCTGTATAACATTTGCGCAAGGAGAGACATATAGTGTAGGGATATGATTTGGCTAGTAGTTCTGTTCAAAAGACACAAAAGTCCATTGTTATATCTGGCTGCAATATATTATTATTGTGGTGGTTTAAAAATTGCACAAGGCTGCCTGACCTTAACACTATCTTTTCAGCGTCTAACATTTGTGTATGCGAATTTCCTGGCGATTCGTGGTAACAAATCTTTTTTTTATTTTCCTAAAATGGCCACAAGCATATGGCATGACATGGGGGAAGGATCTCTGGGACAAAGAAATAAACACCCACAATGTGATCACATGCAGACATGTAGCAAATCAGTAGCCAGCCAGGTCCTGTGATGTCACAGCCCTATAAATAGCTCTGCAGCGCTGGAAAGCGCCTTTTGCTATTCATGTTAGACCAGAGGAGAGATAGGGCAAGCGATAGGAAAATGTTTCAAAATACAAGAAAAGAGATCAGGGATAGATAACCTGAATTGCAGGGATAGGAGAGGGACGATTTGTGGACAGAAAATCAGGCAGTGAATCGCTATCCATATGCACTGCAGCAGCAGTGCCTCTTCTGAAGGCTGTTTTGTGGTGCTTCATGCAAAGAAGTACCACTAGTGTCACTTTTATGCAGTGCAGTGCAGGAAGGAGGGTCAGAGCCTTGTTTAGGGGTTCATTAAAAAAAATATATATATATATATATAAAAAATAGTGAATCTCAGTTTGTGGGGTTATTAGTTTTAGTTTTAAATAAGTATTTTAGGCCTCATTCGCCATCCAAGCAGAAAAGTGTGACATTGTTGTAAGGTAGTCAGTGAATATCATTTAAAAAAATATATATATCTCAGTTTGTGAGGTGTTTAGTTTCAAATAAGTATTTTAGGACTCATTTGACATCCAAGCAGAAAAGTGTGATATTGCTGTAAGGTAGTCAGTGAATATCATTTAAAAAATATATATATATTTCAGTTTGTGGGATGTTTAGCTTCAAATCGGCATTTTAGGCCTCATTCGCCATCCAAGCAGAAAAGCCTGGTATTGCTGTAAGGTAGTCAGTGAATATCATTAAAAAAATAGTGATTCTGAGTTTGTGGGGTTGTCAGTGTTAATTTCAAATCAGTATTTTAGGCCACATTCGCCATCCAAGCAGAAAAGTGTGATATTGTTGTAAGGTAGTCAGTGAATACCATTTAAAAGAAAAAATATATCTCACTTTGTGGGGTGCTTAGTTTCAAATAAGTATTTTAGGCCTCATTCGCCATCCAAGCAAAAAAGCATTGCTGTAAGGTAGTCAGTGAATTCCCTTTTTAAAAAAAATTAGTGAATCTGAGTTTGTGGGGTTGTCAGTGTTACTTTTAAATAAGTATTTTAGGCAACATACGCCATCCAAGCAAAAAAGCGTGACATTGCTGTAAGGTAGTCAGTGAATATCATTTAAAAAAAAAATAGTGAATCTGAGTTTGTGGGGTTGTCAGTGTTACTTTTAAATACGTATTTTAGGCCTCATTTGCAATCCAAGCAGAAAAGCTTGACATTGTTGTAAGGTAGTCATTGAATATCATTAAAAAAAAATAGTGAATCTGAGTTTGTGGGGTTGTCAGTGTTAATTTCAAATCAGTATTTTAGGCCTCATTCGCCATCCAAGCAGAAAAGCGTGATATTGTTGTAAGGTAGTCAGTGAATATCATTTAAAAGAAAAAATATATCTCAGTTTGTGGGGTGTTTAGTTTCAAATAAGTATTTTAGGCTTCATTCGCCATCCAAGCAAAAAAGCGGGATATTGCTGTAAGGTAGTCAGTGAGTATCATTTAAAAAAAAATAGTGAATCTGAGTTTGTGGGGTTGTCAGTGTTACTTTTAAATAAGTATTTTAGGCCTCATTCGCCATCCAAGCAGAAAAGCGTGATATTGCTGTAAGGTAGTCAGTGAATATCATTAAAAAAATTGAGAATCTTGAGTTTGTGGGGTTGTCAGTGATACTGTTAAATAAGTATTTTTGGCCTCATTCGCCATCCAAGCAGAAAAGCGTGAAATTGTTGTAAGGTAGTCATTGAATATCATTAAAAAAAAATAGTGACTCTGAGTTTGTGGGGTTGTCAGTGTTAATTTCAAATCAGTATTTTAGGCCTCATTCGCCATCCAAGCAGAAAAGCGTGATATTGTTGTAAGGTAGTCAGCGAATATCATTTAAAAAATATATATATCTCAGTTTGTGGGGTGTTTAGTTTCAAATAAGTATTTTAGGCCTCATTTGCCATCCAAGCAGAAAAGCGGGATATTGCTGTAAGGTAGTCAGTGAATATCATTTAAAAGAAAAAATATATCTCAGTTTGTGGGGTGTTTAGTTTCAAATAAGTATTTTAGGTCTTATTCGCCATCCAAGCAGAAAAGCGTGATATTGCTGTATGGTAGTCAGTAAATATAATTTTAAAAAATATACCGTATTTTTCGCCCTATAAGACGCACTTTTTTTCCCCCAAAAGTAGGGGGAAAAATGCTGTGCGTCTTATAGGGCGAATACAAGTGAGCGCTTCCATAAGGAAGCGCTCACTTGTACGTAGGGACCCCCATCAGACCTCAGATCAGCCCACCCAGCCACTTATAAAGACCATACTTACCGTACCTGTTCTGCGCTGCCGCTGCCGTCCGATCCCACGCTCCGCGCTCTTCTCTCTTCCCTGCCTGCTCGCACTATGACCTGACGCTGCGTCAGGTCATAGTGCGTGCTGGCAGGGAAGAGAGAAGAGCGCGGAGCGTGGGACCGGACGGCAGCGGCAGCGCAGAACAGGTACGGTAAGTATGGTCTTTATAAGTGGCTGGGTGGGCTGATCTGAGGTCTGATAGGGGCACAAGACGCTAATCTGAGGTCTGATGGGGGCACATTCTGCTGATGTGAGGTCTGATGGGGGCACATTCTGCTGATGTGAGGTCTTATGGGGCACATTCTGCTGATGTGAGGTCTGATGGGGGCACATTCTGCTGATGTGAGGTCTGATGGGGGCACATTCTGCTGATGTGAGGTCTGATGGGGGCACATTCTGCTGATGTGAGGTCTTATGGGGGCACATTCTGCTGATTTGAGGTATGATGGGGGCACATTCTGCTGATCTGAGGTCTGATGGGGGCATGATATGAGGTCTGATGGGGCACATTCTGCTGATGTGAGGTCTGATGGGGGCACATTCTGCTGATTTTAGGTCTGATGGGGGCACATTCTGCTGATTTGAGGTATGATGGGGGCACATTCTGCTGATTTGAGGTATGATGGGGGCACATTCTGCTGATTTGAGGTATGATGGGGGCACATTCTGCTGATCTGAGGTCTGATGGGGGCACATTCTGCTGATCTGAGGTCTGATGGGGGCACATTCTGCTGATCTGAGGTCTGATGGGGGCACATTCTGCTGATCTGAGGTCTGATGGGGGCACAGTGAGATGGTATGGGGGCACAGGGGGCTGATATGGGGGTCTGATGTGATGTCCTTAAATTTATGGGCAGTCTGATAAGAGGATCTGATGAAAAATATTTTTTTCTTATTTTCCTACACTAAAACCTAGGTGCGTCTTATGGGCCGGTGCGTCTTATAGGGCGAAAAATACGGTATATATCTCAGTTTGTGGGGTGTTTAGTTTCAAATCAGTATTTTAAGCCTCATTCACCATCCAAGCAGAAAAGCGTGATATTGCTGTAAGGTAGTCAGTGAATATCAATAAAAAATATATATATTTCAGTTTGTGGGGTGTTTAGTTTCAAATCAGTATTTTAGGCCTCATTCGCCATCCAAGCAGAAAAGCCTGATATTGCTGTAAGGTAGTCAGTGAATATCATTTAAAAAATATATATATCTCAGTTTGTGGGGTGTTTATTTTCAAATCAGTATTTTAGGCCTCATTCGCCATCCAAGCAAAAAAGCGTGACATTGCTGTAAGGTAGTCAGTGAATATCATTAAAAAAAATAGTGAATCTGAGTTTGTGGGGTTGTTAGTGTTACTTTTAAATAAGTATTTTAGGCCTCGTTCGCCATCCAAGCAGAAAAGTGTGATATTGCTGTAAGGTAGTCAGTGAATATCATAAAAAAAATTGTGAATCTGAGTTTGTGGGGTTGTCAGTGTTACTGTTAAATAAGTATTTTAGGCCTCCTTCGCCATCCAAGCAGAAAAGCGTGACATTGTTGTAAGGTAGTCATTGAATATCATTAAAAAAATAGTGAATCTGAGTTTGTGGGGTTGTCAGTGTTAATTTCAAATCAGTATTTTAGGCCTCATTCGCCATCCAAGCAGAAAAGCGTGATATTGTTGTAAGGTAGTCAGCGAATATCATTTTAAAAAAATATATATCTCAGTTTGTGGGGTGTTTAGTTTCAAATAAGTATTTTAGGCCTCATTCGCCATCCAAGCAGAAAAGCGTGATATTGCTGTAAGGTAGTCAGTGAATATCATTTAAAAGAAAAAATATATCTCAGTTTGTGGGGTGTTTAGTTTCAAATAAGTATTTTAGGTCTCATTCGCCATCCAAGCAGAAAAGCGTGATATTGCTGTAAGGTAGTCAGTAAATATAATTTTAAAAAATATATATATATCTCAGTTTGTGGGGTGTTTAGTTTCAAATCAGTATTTTAGGCCTCATTCACCATCCAAGCAGAAAAGCGTGATATTGCTGTAAGGTAGTCAGTGAATATCATTAAAAAATATATATATTTCAGTTTGTGGGGTGTTTAGTTTCAAATCAGTATTTTAGGCCTCATTCGCCATCCAAGCAGAAAAGCCTGATATTGCTGTAAGGTAGTCAGTGAATATCATTTAAAAAATATATATATCTCAGTTTGTGAGGTGTTTATTTTCAAATAAGTATTTTAGGCCTCATTCGCCATCCAAGCAAAAAAGCGTGACATTGCTGGAAGGTAGTCAGTGAATATCATTAAAAAAAAAATAGTGAATCTGAGTTTGTGGGGTTGTTAGTGTTACTTTTAAATAAGTATTTTAGGCCTCTTTCGCCATCCAAGCAGAAAAGTGTGATATTGCTGTAAGGTAGTCAGTGAATATCATAAAAAAAAATTCTGAATCTGAGTTTGTGGGGTTGTCAGTGTTACTGTTTAAATAAGTATTTTAGGGCCTTCTTCGCCATCCAAGCAGAAAAAGCGTGACATTGTTGTAAGGTAGTCATTGAATATCATTAAAAAATAGTGAATCTGAGTTTGTGGGGTTGTCAGTGTTAATTTCAAATCAGTATTTTAGGCCTCATTCGCCATCCAAGCAGAAAAGCGTGATATTGTTGTAAGGTAGTCAGCGAATATCATTTTAAAAAAAATATATATCTCAGTTTGTGGGGTGTTTAGTTTCAAATAAGTATTTTAGGCCTCATTCGCCATCCAAGCAGAAAAGCGTGATATTGCTGTAAGGTAGTCAGTGAATATCATTTAAAAGAAAAAATATATCTCAGTTTGTGGGGTGTTTAGTTTCAAATAAGTATTTTAGGTCTCATTCGCCATCCAAGCAGAAAAGCGTGATATTGCTGTAAGGTAGTCAGTAAATATAATTTTAAAAAATATATATATATCTCAGTTTGTGGGGTGTTTAGTTTCAAATCAGTATTTTAGGCCTCATTCACCATCCAAGCAGAAAAGCGTGATATTGTTGTAAGGTAGTCATTGAATATCATTAAAAAAATAGTGAATCTGAGTTTGTGGGGTTGTCAGTGTTAATTTCAAATCAGTATTTTAGGCCTCATTCGCCATCCAAGCAGAAAAGCGTGATATTGTTGTAAGGTAGTCAGTGAATATCATAAAAAAATATATATATTTCAGTTTGTGGGGTGTTTATTTTCAAATAAGTATTATAGGCCTCATTCGCCATCGAAGCAGAAAAGTGTGATATTGCTATAAGGTAGTCAGTGAATATCATTAAAAAAAAAATATATATATATATATATATATATATATATCTTAGTTTGTGGGGTGTTTAGTTTCAAATCAGTATTTTAGGCCTCATTCACCATACAAGCAGAAAAGCGTGATATTGCTGTAAGGTAGTCAGTGAATATCATAAAAAAATATATATATTTCAGTTTGTGGGGTGTTTATTTTCAAATAAGTATTATAGGCCTCATTCGCCATCGAAGCAGAAAAGTGTGATATTGCTATAAGGTAGTCAGTGAATATCATTAAAAAAAAAAAAATATATATATATATATATCTTAGTTTGTGGGGTGTTTAGTTTCAAATCAGTATTTTAGGCCTCATTCGCCATCCAAGCAGAAAAGCGTGATATTGTTGTAAGGTAGTCAGTGAATATCATTTAAAAGAAAAAATATATCTCAGTTTGTGGGGTGTTTAGTTTCAAATAAATATTTTAGGCTTAATTCGCCATCCAAGCAAAAAAACGTGACATTGCTGTAAGGTAGTCAGTGAATATCATTTAAAAAAAATAGTGAATTTGAGTTTGTGGGGTTGTCAGTGTTACTTTTAAATAAGTATTTTAGGCCTCTTTCGCCATCCAAGCAGAAAAGCGTGATATTGCTGTAAGGTAGTCCGTGAATATCATTAAAAAAAAGATAGTGAATCTGAGTTTGTGTGGTTTTCAGTGTTACTTTTAAATAAGTATTTTAGGCCTCATTCGCCATCCAAGCAGAAAAGTGTGATATTGCTGTAAGGTAGTCAGTGAATATCATAAAAAAAAATTGTGAATCTGAGTTTGTGGGGTTGTCAGTGTTACTTTTAAATAAGTATTTTAGGCCTCATTCGCCATCCAAGCAGAAAAGCGTGATATTGTTGTAAGGTAGTCAGCGAGTATCATTTTAAAAAAATATATATCTCAGTTTGTGGGGTGTTTAGTTTCAAATAAGTATTTTAGGCCTCATTCGCCATCCAAGCAGAAAAGCGTGATATTGTTGTAAGGTAGTCAGCGAGTATCATTTTAAAAAAATATATATCTCAGTTTGTGGGGTGTTTAGTTTCAAATAAGTATTTTAGGTCTCATTCGCCATCCAAGCAGAAAAGCGTGATATTGCTGTAAGGTAGTCAGCAAATATAATTTTAATAAATATATATATCTGTTTGTGGGGTGTTTAGTTTCAAATCAGTATTTTAGGCCTCATTCACCATCCAAGCAGAAAAGCATGATATTGCTGTAAGGTAGTCAGTGAATATCATTAAAAAATATATATATTTCAGTTTGTGGGGTGTTTTGTTTCAAATCAGTATTTTAAGCCTCATTCGCCATCCAAGCAGAAAAGTGTGACATTGTTGTAAGGTAGTCAGTGAATATCATTTAAAAATATATATATATCTCAGTTTGTGAGGTGTTTAGTTTCAAATAAGTATTTTAGGACTCATTTGACATCCAAGCAGAAAAGTGTGATATTGCTGTAAGGTAGTCAGTGAATATCATTTAAAAAAAATATATATATTTCAGTTTGTTGGATGTTTAGCTTCAAATCGGCATTTTAGGCCTCATTCGCCATCCAAGCAGAAAAGCGTGATATTGCTGTAAGGTAGTCAGTGAATATCATTAAAAAAATAGTGAATCTGAGTTTGTGGGGTTGTTAGTGTTACTTTTAAATAAGTATTTTTGGCCTCTTTCGCCATCCAAGCAGAAAAGCGTGATATTGCTGTAAGGTAGTCAGTGAATATCATTAAAAAAAAGATAGTGAATCTGAGTTTGTGTGGTTGTCAGTGTTACTTTTAAATAAGTATTTTAGGCCTCATTCGCCATCCAAGCAGAAAAGTGTGATATTGCTGTAAGGTAGTCAGTGAATATCATAAAAAAAAATTGTGAATCTGAGTTTGTGGGGTTGTCAGTGTTACTTTTAAATAAGTATTTTAGGCCTCATTCGCCATCCAAGCAGAAAAGCGTGATATTGCTGTAAGGTAGTCAGTGAATATCATTAAAAAAAATAGTGAATCTGAGTTTGTGGGGTTGTCAGTGTTACTTTTAAATAAGTATTTTAGGCCTCATTCGCCATCCAAGCAGAAAAGCGTGATATTGTTGTAAGGTAGTCAGCGAGTATCATTTAAAAAAAATATGTATCTCAGTTTGTGGGGTGTTTAGTTTCAAATAAGTATTTTAGGCCTCATTTGCCATCCAAGCAGAAAAGCGTGATATTGCTGTAAGGTAGTCAGTGAATATCATTTAAAAGAAAAAATATATCTCAGTTTGTGGGGTGTTTAGTTTCAAATAAGTATTTTAGATCTCATTCGCCATCCAAGCAGAAAAGCGTGATATTGCTGTAAGGTAGTCAGCAAATATAATTTTAAAAAATATATATATCTCAGTTTGTGGGGTGTTTAGTTTCAAATCAGTATTTTAGGCCTCATTCACCATCCAAGCAGAAAAGCATGATATTGCTGTAAGGTAGTCAGTGAATATCATTAAAAAATATATATATTTCAGTTTGTGGGGTGTTTTGTTTCAAATCAGTATTTTAGGCCTCATTCGCCATCCAAGCAGAAAAGCCTGATATTGCTGTAAGGTAGTCAGTGAATATCATTTAAAAAAATATATATATCTCAGTTTGTGGGGTGTTTAGTTTCAAATAAGTATTATAGGCCTCATTCGCCATCCAAGCAGAAAAGTGTGATATTGCTATAACGTAGTCAGTGAATATCATTAAAAAAAAATATATATATCTTAGTTTGTGGGGTGTTTATTTTCAAATCAGTATTTTAGGCCTCATTCGCCATCCAAGCAAAAAAGCATGACATTGCTTTAAGGTAGTCAGTGAATATCATTAAAAAAAATAGTGAATCTGAGTTTGTGGGGTTGTTAGTGTTACTTTTAAATAAGTATTTTAGGCCTCTTTCGCCATCCAAGCAGAAAAGCGTGATATTGCTGTAAGGTAGTCAGTGAATATCATTAAAAAAAAAATAGTGAATCTGAGTTTGTGTGGTTGTCAGTGTTACTTTTAAATAAGTATTTTAGGCCTCATTCGCCATCCAAGCAGAAAAGTGTGATATTGCTGTAAGGTAGTCAGTGAATATCATAAAAAAAAATTGTGAATCTGAGTTTGTGGGGTTGTCAGTGTTACTTTTAAATAAGTATTTTAGGCCTCATTCGCCATCCAAGCAGAAAAGCTTAATATTGCTGTAAGGAAGTCAGTGAATATCATTAAAAATATATATATTTATATATCAGTTTGTGGGGTGGTTAGTTTCAAATAAGTATTTTAGGCCTCATTCGCCATCCAAGCAGAAAAGTGCGACATTGCTGTAAGTTAGTCAGTGAATATCATTTAAAAAAATAGTGAATCTGAGTTTGTGGGGTTGTCAGTATTACTTTTAAATAAATATTTGTGGCCTCATTTGCCATAGAAAAAGAAAATTGTCATATAGTCTGTAGTTCTGTGCAGTAACCCATTGTACTGCAGTTCAGCAACCCATTGTTAACCCACTCTGTGGGTGACGGTATTTCTCATATAAATAGTTAGGTCGTTGTGCGAGGCAGTGAGCAAAGTAAATTTTTTTTGTTGGATTTTTAATTTCCTTTTATTTTAAATTTGTAATCAATCAGTATGTCAGACAGAGCAGTAACAGGCCCTTCACAGGGGAGGGGCATTGGCACAAATGTTTCTGGAATAGGCACAAGTCACAGCAGAGGAAGGGGACGTGGCATTAGGGGTCACTTGGCGAGGCCAGAGCTACCGGTGTCATCTAGCGGTCGTGTGTTGACCACCAACCCAGCGGTTCTTGAATGGTTGACTCGGTCATCCACTTCCTCCCTGATGACATCGGAAACCCCCAGCCAAGAATCGGTGGGTTCGTCAGATACAACCCTTAGTTGGCATGGGCCTAGAGCACCTCCACTGCCCTCACCTGTCTTCAACCTGCCTCTGTCCTTTTCGGTTCCCTCAGCCAGAGAAGTACTATATGCTGTGGGCTTTGAGCCACTATACAGCGAGGACGAACTACTTGAGGACGGTCAGCAGCTACTGGGAAGCCAAGAGGTGGGGCAGAAATCCGCTCCTTCCAGTAGGCGGTCAAGTACTGATGAGGAGAGTGTGGTGGGAGGTGATGTTGAGAGCGGTCAGGCTTTGTACACAGAGACAGTTGAGGAGGACATTAGCGACGTGGCTCAGATGTGGCATTCCAGTCGGCGGCAGCAGCAGCATCACCCAGTGGCACGCAGCCCATTGAAGACAGTCAAGGCTCCAGCACCTCTGCCAAAGGGAGCTGTATCTCATCATCTACCGCTCCAGATGCTCCTGCTCCTCCTCCTCTTATTCATCGCCACTCATTACGGCAGCAGTCGTTCACCGAGGCGATTGCAAAGAGACAGCAGTGCGCGTCCAGCCATCCTACAGCGCAGAAGCTGACCGTGCTCCTGTCCAAGTTGCTCGTGCTGCAGTCCCTCCCTTTTCATCTGGTGGACTCTGCACCGTTAAGAGAAATGATGGCTTATGCCGAGTCGAGGTGGAGAGTGCCAAGCCGTCATTTCTTTGCCAAAAAGTCAGTCCCAAACCTGCACAAATATGTAGAAGAGAAGGTGGCCCAGTCCTTGAGCCTGTCGGTGTCTGCCAAAGTGCAAGGCAATGCTGACGTGTGGAGTTGCAACTATGGTCAGGGACAGTACATGTCCTTTATGGACCACTGGGTCAATGTGCTTCCTGCCCAGCCACACGAGCAACTTGGACAGGTGACGCCACTTTCTCCTCCTCGTTGTCAAACTGCTGATCCTGCGCTAATGTCCGGCTCCTTCTCCACCACCTCAGCCTCTACTTCAGGGCCAAGTCATAGCGCTCCTCCAGCGTACCACATATGGAGGGCATGGCGGTGACACACAGTTCTATGCCTGGTTTGCCTGGGCGAACAAAATCACCCAGGGGAGGAACTGCTCCGCGTTATGCAAGAAGAAATCGATTGCTGGCTTTCTCTGCGACAACTAAAAATCTGAACCATGGTGACCGACAACGGAAAGAACATGGTGTCCGCGCTGCGCCAAGGAGGGCTGAGCCATGCGCCCTGCATGGCGCACGTATTTAATCTAGTTGTCAAACGTTTCCTCAAGTCTTATACCCAACTGCAAAACATTCTAAAAATGGCCAGGAAACTTTGCATGCACTTCAGCCATTCCTACAGCGCCAAACACACCCTCCTTGAGCTGCAGCGGCAGAATGGCATCCCCCAACAAAGGCTGATATGTGACGTTTCCACCCGTTGGAATTCTACCCTCCATATGTTGGACCAACTGTACGAACAGAGAAAGGCCATAAACTATTTCTTAATGATCTAAGCGGACAGGAGTACTCCCCTGTGTAATTTTGATGTCAGCCAGTGGCAGCTCATGCGTGACACCTGCCTCATACTTAGGCCCTTTGAGGAGGCCTCGTTATTTGTCAGTCGCCAGGACTACGGTATGAGCAACGTCATTCCACTGCTTCATGTCCTGGAACAGATGCTGCAAAATCTTTCTGGTGGAGACGTGGAGACTGCATCTCATGGCCACATGAGTCCGGTGGGGGCTGATCTGGAGGAGGAGGAGGACATTGGAGCACAAGCATTTAGTGTTTTTTCTACCCAGGTGACAGAAGAGGAGGAGTAGGAGCAGCCAGAGATGGTAGAGGGAGATGTGGAAGATGAGGCGGATGACCCAGAGACACCATGGCAGTAAGCAGTGGAGTTGGAGGCAGGGAGTCCCTCCGAGTCACTTGCGCAAATGGCCTGATGCATTTTCACTTGCTTACGTAGTGACAGCCGAATAGAACACTGGGACGCAG